>JAMKCH010084303.1:0-44750 GCA_023653785.1 Ophioderma brevispina | reverse complement strand
TTTAGCGGCAATTCTGAAGTTATTTCTGGTGTTCCTGTGTCTGTATTCCTTCTAGAATTCAAACGGTAAGTCGTTGTTTGTCAGCTTTATTAATCCATCATGATTAGGGAACGTGACAATCAAATCAAAACGCTTTTCGCACTCTTGGGTTCTAGGGAATAACATATGTTAGATGTTACAATACTTTTGTGTAGCGTGCATCTTTTGGGTCGTTTTGCAATAACTGTTTCCTTTGCCAGAATATTTATTTGCTATGTTTGATACAAAGTATAAGATCACTGAACATGCCAAAACATGATTTATTTTCCCACTCTTTCAGCAAAACACACCTCGTTTAGAGCGAGGTACTTAAGGGTATTGGTCATGCACTGTTAAAAATTTCCGTAAATTAAGAAAACAGATTTTCCGTAAATTTACGGAAAATCTGTTTGAGAAAACAATAACAATAAAAAACAAAAAACATAAAAAATGTTAATTTACGGAAACATTTAAAAAATTTCTGGCAGCAATATTTCCGGAATTTTTTTTTGGTTCCGTAATTTTAAATTACGGAAAAATTCTGTTAAAATACTCATTTTTTCCGTAATATGAGACAAATTTCTGTAAAATTACTGTCAAAGTTCCGTTAATTGACAAAAATTTCTGTAAATTTACCCTAAAAATGTCTGGAAATACTGCTGCCAGAAATTTCCGTAAATTTACGGAAATTTTTTTAACAGTGTGTGTACCACCTAAATACTCTCTCAGATGGTCATACACAATAATGTGGATTTATCCATTAAAATATAATTGTGGTGAGAGAAATATGAAGGAAAAGAAAGAAACAAAAGAAAGAATGAAACAAGCATCCCGAACAAGCAAGCAAACAAAATAAAAAAAAAATAAATAAAAAGCGGTCTCACGATCATGTATGCACTTTATATTTCTTTTAGTTGTTCTTGGTATAAACGTTTTCTACGAACCACGGCATTCATGAATTTCGCTCAGGATGTTTGTCATAACAGTCAAGCGTTTGAATTATTGTTCAAGTTCAAAAGCGACCGGTTGTTATTCTAATAATGCTTTTCTTTCTCTCTCTTGACAGGCAACAAAAAATGGGCAGTGGTAAAACAACCGCAAAATATACCTAATACAGTACTATATGCCCGACTATATGGTCTGAAATAGAACGGTGTGTCATATTTTTAACAGAGGCATTCTGATATCATATAATGTGGTGAAATATGGTGGTTTTGGATTGTGTGTATGTAATGATGAATTGTTGTTAGCGGTGCACTGTCACGTTTAAGTAATGCAATTAGCACGTTTTGGAACTCGACAATCCTTAATGAACAAATCAGCGTTTTTTTCTTGACAGTCAGTCCTGAGGTCACAGTTACACAATTGATAACCGTCGAATGGTTTGTACGAGGTCAGAAGGCATGGATTTGCACAAACACAAAAGACATGCGTCCTTGCTGTTTGTTTGATTCCCCACACAAGTCTGTAGTGCAAGTCATTGATGTGTTTTCGCCCAGTAAAGTAAGGGGAATTCATGTTCAAACTGGCAATCTATGAATTAACCGTGGTCTCCGCTTTCTCAAAACAGATACAGCTTCACGTGCACAGACTTTTTACAGATAAGATGGTCCCCCTATGATTTGGTCACTTTAAAAAATGAGGTGGGGCTCCTGAATTTGTCAAGACCACGCATTATTTAAACAACAACGATTTTTTTCACTTTTCACCTTTGTTTTTCAAAACCCAAAATATCATTATAATATAATTTATAAAACCATCTGAGGTATGACGTAGACTTTTAGCAACAGTTCTGCAATATTTGTAAAATGAAAACGTATTCAGCCCCAAAAACGAAGTTTTTCAAGACGTTTTCTAAAACCACTGGAGAGGTCAGCGCTGCCCCATTGTTTTCATGTGAAAAAGAAAATACAGTCATGCCAGCGTGACCTGCTGTCTCCTGTTGATGATTCCGTACGTGCCATGAAAATACATTTAGAATTGTTTTGTAATTTTTCCTTACATTTAGATAAGCGG
The DNA here is from genome assembly GCA_023653785.1 of Ophioderma brevispina. Lineage (NCBI taxonomy): Eukaryota > Metazoa > Echinodermata > Ophiuroidea > Amphilepidida > Ophiodermatidae > Ophioderma > Ophioderma brevispina. The sequence goes on along the minus strand of JAMKCH010084303.1, from coordinate 42,716 downwards.
GCCAGTAGAACAATTGGTGAATTTCCATAAGATAAAAGTAAAAAAATCACAAAAATCCATTTTTTCATGTCTGTACAGTTAGATATCCTAGTCCTATATAGTATACCCTACAAGTAATAAGAACAAGACAAACCTAATAACGACCAAAACAGACATTTTAGTCATTACTGTCCGTAACGAATGGCTTGCACCACGTAATTGACTGGAGGATTAATAATCTTTGACATTTTCTGTTTTTTTTCTGGTCAGTGTTCCAATTCGAAAAAAATCCACAGATCTACAAGACATTCTTCAGTTTAAAGCTACTCGTCTCCATTTTGACACTGATAACTCTTTTTAAGAACATACTTTTTTATTCCCAGCCAAATATTTGGTTCCTTAAGAATCACAGGAATAGAAATACTTTGTAAAGGGTTCTGAATTCATTTTTAAATAAATATCCAACATAAGCATGCAGTAAGCAACCCAAGCAAATATGATTTTGTAATTACCGAACGCTATGTCATTTCCCCGCGTACCCTTTTTAAAATGAATATTTGTTCATCGAAAATTGGTGGTGGTGCATTTTGTAGGCCGAGTTTGTAATGCCATTCGAATTGTAATTGACCATGACCCCAAGACACGGAGGAGATCAGAGAGTATTTCAGAACTATCGCCAGGTCCAACCAACCAGGCCTCGGTTAATGGTGGCAACGACGAGAATTTCATAGCAGGTGTCCCTAAAAATGTTGAAAATTCTTATTTTTGCATTAGTTAATCTTTTTAATCAAAAATAAAACCATGTGAAAGGATTAAAGAAAACTGAAGAAAAATATAAATGTCAGTCTAAGGGTTTTTTTTTATTTGAAATTAAGCAACCAAATCGCCTCCTTTGTCTTATATAACTGCAAGAAATCACTACATATGACACTAATAGGGATGACCCGAAATCTCTCGTTGCATCTTTAACAGCCACGCCTGAATCCAACCTTCAGCGAGTTTGTGGAGAACCAATGTAAAACAGCCCTAATGTTTTAACACTTACGACTCAATGACGGTTTCCAAACTTGAAAATCATCTTCTGTATCATCTGTATGCAACAGTTGCAGTATAATGTCCAGTATGTTATTCGTCCTGTATCAAAGAAATAAGAAACGAAATACGACTTTGAGTGACAACGCCAATGAAATTCCCTACACATCGGCTCAATATTTGATGTCCTAATTGAAAGGTAAACGACGGGTTGAAATGAGGTATCTATATGTGGCTTGGCTTCGAAATGGCTCTGTTTAGAAATGACAGTCATAAGTTAAAAGGTTTCTGCCCGAAATACGTGATTTGTGTCCTAAGTAATAAAGTTTGTATTTTCATCACACAATGGTATTTTTTTCACTTTTTGCACATAGATCTTTCACTTTTTGCACTTAAATCTTACCTAGTTTGTAAAAGAAGAAGAAAAAAATGACCAAAGATCTGTTTGGTCACTCTATTTGATGTAATACTATGTCATACCTAACTGGAATTGATATGGTATTGTAGATGCGTTGCTCTTATTTATTAGACGAAAAGGTCAAGTATATTAGATTCTTTTTACTAGTTTTAGATGTTTTTGTTGTCACGTTTCTCCAATAAATGATTCCTCATATTCACTTTCATATGTAAATAAGAGTTAAGCAATGCATAGATCACGATTTGGATTCCTGTTTCAGGTCATCGTCAACGTAATAGGCCTAAATACAAGTTGGTTATAGAAATCAGCAGAATGATAACATCGAGAAATAAAACTTTTATTAACGGTTTCGATGACCGCTAAAATTCGCATAAGGAAACAAAATAGCAAGGTAAAATAAAATACAAAGGTACAGTGCGATATATAAGAACTTGGTCTGAAAAACAGGTGACAAGCTCAGCCTAAACCGAGAAACATTTCCTTGGATATGTTATTGAGTTACGGACCTTTTGCAGTGACATTAGCGGCAAATGACAATTTTACAAATTTGATAAATTTATGACATCTTCATGGTTTTATAATATATGATCTGAACACACTAATGAGATAATACGAGCTGAGGCACTAGAGGTATGATTGTTACATTTAAAATACAATAAAGCAATCAATTAGAAAAAAAATCTTATACTCTGACACATGTTTTGCGCCTTAATGGATTGGTTTTAAAAATAATGAGCGCCATCAAAATTGCGATGTTGACATCAAAAGAAAGTTCATACAATTTGTTCATTATCCAAGTGAAATTTAAGGCCCAAGGAATGTTTCTTTTAAATGAGCCAATTTAGTACAAATTTTTGTTATTAACCCCAAAATTGTCATCATAGGTTTTTTCGGTGATATGCTTCATGGGTGAGAGAGATTAAACACGAAGAAATATGGAACATGAACGTACACCCACTTTTAAAGAGGACATGAGGACATTTTTCCAGAAAAAGCGCCCCCAATTTTTTCAACCCATGTTTTGCCCATATTTGAAATGCTTACCAAGTATAAAGATCACAACCTGAAGAGGAATGAGCCGATACGCTATCTTATGTAAAAAGATGATTTAGTATTTCCTTGTCGTGCACGACAGAAAATCAAGCAGGTTTCTATAGGGATAATTACAATAGCAGGACATTGTTCAAAACAAGTTTATGGTTTTCTTTTTTCTTGTTTGTCCAGTTAACCTTTGGGACCGTTCTTCGGTAGGTGGTCTACAAAACCGATCCAGTTGTAATTTGAGAGAAAATTTGTACCCTAAAAAATCTACTTCTGTCACTTTAATTTGATTATAGGTATGGCAAACTACAGGATGGTACGTAAAAAAACAAGAAATGTATCTGACATGGCAGAAGTTGATGATCACCTTAAACTTGTTGAACTTTTTGAAAAAAAAAAAAAAAAAAAAACCCTGATAGACATCACGTGTACAAACCAGTGATGCGACATATAATCGATAATCAGTCACGAGTTTCTAAAATGTTAAAATGTGCCAACACACAATTAAGTTTTCTTTGCGTTTTCTAAATTAAGGGTTGAACTAATGAGCATGTATCATAAGAAAACTTAGCAAGGCGATGACAAAATAAATCGATTATCATTGATTTGATGTTGTGAGAAATAGACGCAATTTCACTTACAATCACGAATGAGCGTTAAAGTTAATTGTTTAAATATTGAGGGCAATGCTTGGTTTGGTAGTAGGTTCCCAACCATAAGGTGATTTTAATGATGAATGATCCCTATTTTGAGCGCAAAGAACTCAAAAAGATGACAACTTCCAAGGATATGAGCAGAGAGAAAGAAATTATATGCATGAAGAGCTTATTAAAAACGGGCCCATCGGGTACCCAAATTGATCTTTGACAGAATATATTTTTTTTGGTGTTATTTGACATTCGAACTCCATTCACATACCGAGATATGTGAATTTTCGGCTTTCGAAAACTGGTCAGTTCTGGACCATTTTTAAACCATATAACAACCATAAAGGATGGAAGGTTCTTTTAATTTTTTTTTATTTTGTGTAAAATCGTCCACCCTTCAACATTTTAAAAATACAGATAGGATTTTTTTAAATGTTGTCCAATTAATTTTTTAATTTTTTTAAATGAAAACTAATCAAATTTCATTTCCACTGGTCGTGTGTGATATCACAGGGTGTGTTTTTTTTTTTCATTTCATTTTATTTCAATTAAACATAAACAAAAATTGTTACAAATACTGTATTGCACAATCACATGTAAATCATCCACACGAAGGAGGATGATCATAACCTTCTATATATGTTCCACTTATGATTTGCACTTCAACGTCCTTTCACCTGATTTCAATTCAGGTGATGCCCGGCCCTATCAATCATCGAATGAACGACACACACCGGCCTATTCTTGTTCCTCTCAAGGCGGTGACTTCATCGCCGATGCGCCTGGCCCCCAGATCCTGGATGTTCCCATGTGGTTTGCATAAGACTTGACAGTATGTCTTAATCCAATGACTTTGTTGGGAAAGAGTTCTTGAAGTTTGTTCCTTACCATGATGGCAAGGTGTGCTGGTCCCACATCCTAACCACCTCAAAGTACGTGGTCAGTGGCGTAGCCAGCTTTTCTTTCAGGGGGGGGGGGGCCAAAGGGGCACATATATTTTCAGGGGGCAAGCATATATTAAAATTGTTAGTATGTATGGCCTATGTAAATCACTAATTTTGCAGGGGGCAAGATTCCCCACAGGGGGGGGGGGAGCTGCCCCCCTGGCTACGCCACTGGTCGTGGTACTCGCAATTCCGCCCTCTTCCATATCTAGCGTGCAACTGTGGGGCAGCAACGTTGTTAATCATAGCGTTTGTACATGTACATCGCCCATTCGATGATTGATAGGGCGCACCAATTCATCGACCTGGATGAAAATCGGGTGAAAGGACGTGCAGGACGACAATAAAGGTTTACAGATTGTACATTGAAGTACAAACCATAAATGGAACATACCCTATTGACCGCAATACGGCCAGCGGAACTGATAGAAGAGTAAATGAACTTGACTTTAGTTACTTAGTAACAAAAACAAGAATACAGTTGCTGAAATAAAAAATGAAGATTGAATAAGGTATGGTATGTCTGTAGTGTGCATTCCTTTTTAATCAAACTTGGAATGAGCCAGAAAGCAATGCTGTTACATAAGAGGTTGTGTATTCAAAACCAATGAAGCAAGGCCTTTGAAATTTTCACAGAACTACAAAGGTAATTAAGTGGGCTTTCTAAATATGTGAACTTATTTGAGTATGACCCTCCAAAACCGGTTAAAAAACCATTACCATGTTTAGAGGAGTCCAAGTGTGTGGAAATATCTGGATCCAAAACATGATAATGATAGAATTGGATGATTTACGCCCAATATTAATTGGTCTCACTATGAGTTTTTTTAAAATGTGGGCCTCGACTGCGCTCGCAAATAGTGTTACACTCATACTCGACCAATTAATTTGGGCTTAATCGATCAATTTTATATCAAAACTGAAACCGCCAGACGGTTAAAGTTAACTTTGTTTCTAAATCCGCTGGCAAAATACACATGTAGCAGCACTTTTGCTTTTCACATACTCGAAACTGACCAAATAAATAACAAAATGGGAATCCTTAACAATTGGCAACAAAAGGCTATTGTAGACTGATACCGTGTGTGGATATCAAAACACTGATTTGAGCGCCATCTTCTGTTTTGGTACGATTTTTTTTGGAGCTATGATGCAACGTCTAGTCTCGTAAATAGCTACAATTCATTATTCGTTCCCGCTCACGCAAAAGCAGCGTGTCCTATAATCCTATTCGATTTCATTCCGTATCGTCTGCCTCCACTGCCTGCCGAACACTCGTATTTGCAAATTAGAAAAACATCACTCTTGTCATACAGAGGGCAATGTGCCGTATCCTACCGCGGTTTGGGTGGGTGTCCGCTGGGGACATGTTAGATCGACAGCATTGTATATGGGTCGCGACCACCTTGGTTTTATTTATCAATTTGAAGGGTATCGGTGAACGTGCAATCTGATAAATCAACAAGGACTTTTTTCTATTTTTCTTCAATCAAGAGAAATATAGGTTATCAAACCCCTAAACATCTTCTTGAACTTCTTCTAGCCTAGTTCTCATTAATGTAATATTACGCAAAGCCTGAAGTTGAGAAACGAGGGGTTAAATTCAAAGTTTTCTTTTAATTAATCTCATAATCTTTGGTGTATGACGAAAAGAGTTTTTAACTTGATTACAAGGCAAAATGTTTCCTTTACTTTTCTACCTCTTCTCCATATATACCGATTCACTGGCTCTCTTTCTAACCATTTTTCTCCCCTTTCCTCTCTCTCCCACTCCCTTTCTTCTTATCGCTACCACCTCTCGTATATATATCAGCGTCATTGAAATACACATCAATTTGAGTATATTAGTAGATCGAAATATTATGAAGTTTAGAACTGCATTTTACCAACCCATACGCTACCGGAAGTCATTTATAATCCAGAAAGTTTAGAAGTATCACCGCCACCCACTCTATCTCTCAACTAGTGTACGTGCGTACATCTGTTTCTCTTTGTTATGGTTTACATATGAATCCGTATGTGTCTTGATGGGGTTATAGTGTTTGGGTATTTTAATATCTTTGCAGGTCCATGGTCGAATTGGTATAGCCTAGTCCCCAGTCTGTGAAATATTGGGGTAAGGAACAACAGCTGAGCGGCTTCCGGACCATGGCCTCTAGGGTCAGTGGTCTTGATCCTGTGGACCACTATTCCCCTATGAATAGGAGTCCTTTAATGTTGCTAGTCGAAAGTAGCCATTGGTCCCCCCCCTCTATTATAGTCCGGTGTGAAAAGCCAGATATGTCGCGGGAGCAACAGTCCGGGCACCATACACGATAACGGAATAAAGCGTTGCGTGAAGAGTCAACTGAATCGAGTGCCCTATTCTTTACCCTTGTAGCCGGACTATGATTACGGCGGACTATAATTACTTCTACACCGGTAGGTCAGACAAATGTTATTGAATGATAACAAAGTTTAAATAAAGTGTGATAATGATATAAAAAAAACGAATGCTGGTCGTCAACCGCCTTCATGGTCTAGCGGTAAGGTATCCGACTCACAACGTAACTGGTCTAGGGTCGAGATGGATACTAATTTTTTTAGTTTATTTTTTTATTATTCCAGTTGCCAAGGTTTGTGGTATAATCATGGGTATGGAATTTGCGGAATTTTACATAATTATCCATGACGGGAAAATGTAAAGCTTTGGTAAGGATCGATATTCTATTCATTGGACCCGGAAACTAATTCTCAGGACTTCTAGTCCACCTATGAATTGAACACTAATACTATAAGGACTTGCAGTCCTGTTTGACAGGACACCAATACCAAGACCGATGTCCACCTTGTCCGTTGGACATTGATTCCTTAGGATAGATAGTCCACCTTGGACATGGACACATAATTCCTCAGGACTTATAGTCCACCTATGAATTGCACACTAATTCCTAAGAACTTGCACTCCACGCTGAGGTGGACAATAACTCCCAATGATTGATGGTCCATCTCTGACAGGACATTAATTTCCAAGGACGAATATTCCGCCTACCTTCGAACTTGGACAATAATTCCTTAGGACTGACATCTCTGACAGGACATTAATTCCTAAGGAATGATAGTCTGTAACCTTTGGAGAACTGGCAATTCCTTAAAGACTGTAGTCCACCACAGGGAATTTCATTCCACTGAAGGACCACCTTCCTATAAATCATAGTCTGAGAAACTTTAGATCATAGCTATACACATCCCCGGACTATTAATCCTAGGACTAACTGTCTGTGGACTATGGCTACAGGGGATTAAAGGTGGGTAACCCGATCAAGGTCTGATATTTCATATATGATATTTTCTCCCTTCTCACATGGAAAGATATCACCAAAACATCTGACTACAAATTTTGAGATAAAACAGTACAACTGTTTGTAAGTAGAAAGCAAAGTGGCACTATTTTGTTTTTTTTTTTTTTTTTTTTTTTTTTTTTTTTTTTTTTTTTTTTTTTTTTTTTTTTTTTTTTTTTTTTTATACCATCGGACAGTGTGGTTATAAATGTGGTATACCAAAAATTTGAGACATTTTTTCATGACATCGAAAGGAAACATTCATGGGCCTAAAATTTCCGATACCGAAATCTCATTGATGGAGTAAAGTGGGGACAACGAGGTTGTCGATCGGGTCAGCCACCTTTAACATGCCACGAAAAGAACCATAATAAATGTATAAAGAATATATCTTATATATAAATACTGCATAGTCAATTGAGACCTTTCAGCGACAGCCAAATTACGCTTTACCATTTCTGTGCGATAATGGATTGTATTCCTAAAGTTCAATATTTACAGAATATACAGATTTTCAGAATTTTACATATTTTATTATAGAATAACTATTTTTATTCCATTATTTTATCTTATTCTTGTAAATAAAAATAAATATCTCCTACAAATCAATCTCTGTCTCTCAGCCACACCTTCTTTACACTTTGTCTCTCTGTCTGTCTCTCAGTGTCCTCCTCGGCTCTCTCTCTCGAGTCGTTGTCATGAATGCTGAAATTATGGCATTTTCTCGGCCATGAAAGATTAAGTATTTGAGATTTTATCTCTAAACCATCTGGTATAAGTGCTAGAAGCTTGAAATCGCACCTGTCTTATTTTAGACGGGGGTTGCCATCAAAATGACATTTAATCCACACGAGGATTGAAACTACGTGCCAGAGCTACAGTGTTTAAACGGGTTTTTAAATAGCTAAATGGGCAAAGCGTCATTACTTTTCAGCCCTTGACGAGCTGCCTTATCATTTTCAAATCCAAATCATTCTATTGTTAAACTATGTTCGAACATTCTTAAGAGCTCTTAAGCGTTTGGATTTCATTAAGGTCCATCATGCATATCAAATAGATTCTATCCGTAACACTCAGCAGATGCATATTCGATGGTTCCCCTTCAAATTCACACATTACGATATAATTGTAATATAACATTGAGGTCCTTAGCGTCAGCTTGGTATTCCTATTGTCTATTATGATCATGATTGCAGTGATTGAGCCATGTGATAAGTTTTTTTATTATTCCCTCTTGCATTGTTTTTGTCATCTGTTTGGTTAAAATGGAGTCAAATGGGGTTTAATCCTACCATTCCTGTTCTTATTTGAAGAATTAAACAAAAACAGACTATCCCCGTGGAAGTACCCAAAAACCTACTAGCCCATGGCAAAAGTTACCAATGCACTCCTACAGCAAATAATTAATTTTAATACTTACACCAATACACATTATTTCGAAAATACAGTATGTGGAAGAGACGGTGAACTCACCAAACACAAAATCATGGCCGACTTCAAAAGTTTTACCATACACCGTGGCCCGTCGGAATCGTCTGCTAAACTGATGAATTAAGGTTGGCAAACCCCGATTTCATCTGTACTCACTGATGATGATCTATTCACAATTCTACAACAATGTGATATCGCTAATACAAGCAAGTAAGTTTGCAATTATAGTTTTGAGCAAGTATTTGAAAGCAACAAACGGTCTCTGCGAATGTGGAAACGTTGCGGAATTCTGAAATATATGCATTAGGTGTAAAAACAATATAGACTGCTCTTTTTAATTTGGGACATGGTGAAAAATATTGCCCTTGATGATCTTGAGACCTCTGGCCTAAACTATTTTCCCTCGACCTCGGTCTCGGCAAAATATTAGGCCTTGGGTCTCAAGATCATCCGGGGCAATATTTCTCACCATCTCACTCATGAGCAGTCTATATTTGTATACTATCAATGGCATGAAAATAAACCAGGTGATATCATGATAAAACAAATATTGACGCTTATTTTGCGTGCAATAGTAAAAATACATCATTCTGTCAAATTTTGACTGTTCATGCCTCCACATCGTCTTCGTTTATCAACCGACATTTGATTCACCCTATTTTATCGAATTGAAAAACTAGGTTATCGATCGAAAAACTAGGTTTACATTTATCAAAAACCCCACTATATCGATTGATAACCCAGATTTTCGAACGATATTGTAGGTTTTTTGATAAACATGTTTTTTCGATGGATAACATAATTTTCAATTCATAAACATGATTTCAAATTTGATATCCGGTTTAATCAGAACCCTGAATATCGACCGATATCACAGGTTTTGATAAACCAGGTTTTTCGATTCGAGAACTTAGATTTTCAATTTATAAACAAGAATTATCAAATTGATAATCTGGTTTATCGCAACCCTGAATATTGACCGATATCACGGGTTTTTTTTTGCTAAACCTAGTTTTTTCGATGTGCTATCCCGGTTTATCGAATTTGATAACCTAGTTTTTCAATTTATTATCCTGGTTTATCGACTTTGATAACCTAGTTTTTTCGATTTGGATTATCCTGGTTTATCGCATTTGATAAACTAGCTTTTCGATTTGATTCTCCTGGTTATCCGGAATTTTGTGAATTATACTGGTTTAATCGAATTTGAGAAACCTAGTTTTTCGATTGGGAGTATCGTGGTTTATCGAATTTGATAAACCTAAGTTTTTCGATTTGATTATTCTAGTTTATCGAATTCGATTACCGAGTTTTTCGATTTGATTATCCTGGTTTATCGAAGTTTATAAACCTAGTTTTTCGATGATTATCGTTATCGGAATTTGATAAAAACCAGTTTTCGATTTGATTATCCTGGTTTATCGAATCTGCTAAACCTAGTTTTTCGAATTGAGTATCCGGGTTTATCGAATTTGATCAACCTGTTTTTCGTTGATATCCTGTTTATCAAAACCTGAACGCGACCGATCCGGGATTAAAAAATTAATGGGTTTTTTTGATAAACCTAGTTTTTTCGGATTGGATTAATCCTAGATTTTCAATTCTTATAAACCAGGATTATCAAAAATTTGATAAACCTGGTTTTTTCAAAAACCCTGAATATCGACCGATATCAGGGTGATTTGAATAAAACAATGTTTTAATTCGTTAAAGTAGGTTTATCAAATTTGGGTGGATAATAACTAGAGTTATCAAACCGAAATTAGGGCGGATGTTGTTGAAAAACTAGGTTTATTTCATTCGATAATCTAGGATAATCGGCGAAAAAACCTAGTTTATAGGCGATAAACTAGGTTTATTCAACTTTTGGACAAATACGTCCACAGTATTGACCTATGACGATAGGGTCAACATGACACAGTAGGCAAACAGATTAGGAAAAGAAGGACTTGAACTTATTTTTTATACATAATGAATAATTTAGAAGAAAACTGTGATACTCATTATAAAAACAAATAACATAATTTGTTCCTACAAATCACAGGTACAACACATTTTGCCATTAACGTTTTTTAAATGTTTATTATAAACGTATTAATTGTGAAAGCTCATGAAAAATTTAAAAATATCTTACTGAACTTCCTCTAAAAATACCCTTTGACGTTTTCATTAAAGTGCGTGACCCATCAACAACCTTGCCGCTGCTTTACTACAAAAAATACGATTTTGGTATCAGAAGGAAGGGCGTGTTGTTCTCATTATCCCAGTGAAATTTAAGGTCCCAGGAATGTTTCCTTTGGATGTTATGAACACCCAGTTTTCAAAATGTAATCGACGCGCAATTATTTTAAAGCGCACGGGCACGTTTTCCAAAAAATACAATTTCTTAAATTTGCTGCAATGAATAGTATAGCCATTGGAATATAGAGATATATTTCACAGAATAAAAATACCAGACCGCAAAACGATAGGGCTTAATAAGATGCCAAGAACAAATCCATCCAGGAATTTTTTAGGCTATAACTTTAAGTTTGCCATAACTTTAATCAACAAATGTGTCCTTTACAATGAATATCATAGACGTCGTACTCAGTGATATAAACCCACAAAGATCACCGATCTGTCAAACAGGGTGCATGCATGGAATCACTTTCCCCCGGCGTGTGTTTCCTGTGTTAAAAAAATGCCATTTCTGTCGTCGGCTGAATTTAATGTCGCTTCGGAGTCATTTATTATTCTTTTGATCACTCATCCTGTTTTCCCATAAGGGTGCTGATTTGTCACTTATCATTTCAGGTGAGGGCTAATGGTCTAAAAGCTTACAACCATGCTAAAAAATTTAAAAACCGGAGGGCGCACTATTTTTCAAATGACCAAACTGATTTTTATGGCCCAATAGTACCATTTGTTCCTACTATCCAAATGGCTGGACCAATTTTAAACGCAACATTTCGAAAATATTTTTTTTGGTATATTCTTCCCTGTGAGCGAGATAACATCGGAAGAATCGGAACACCATGATCGGTTCAACCAACCTTTAAGTTGTAACCCCACCTTTAACTGGTTTAACATTTCTAAACCGTCATAAACATTTTTTGTAACTTTCAGTGTTTTTACGACATATTCTGTGTTTTTATAACATGTTGTTATGGTTGGTAAATAATAACATACCTGTGACTCTTAAGGCATGCTATATACTATATCGGCTAAATGAACTCAGCTGAAGATTAACTGTTTAACAAAAACTGTTTAACAAATTGATACACAGATAACGTACTGGAATATATCAACCTTACTAAGAAATAGCTATTCTAACGCAGTAAAGTGAAAATTACCCTTTGGTAAGGCATAACAACATCTGCTCACAGATATTAACACAATAATTTAAAATTAAGACATTTATTAACCCCCCAATAAGCAATGATCCATAACTATTTATGTATCGGCAATCAACCATTAAAGGCTAAGTATTGAAACTCCGCCTCTAATAGCCTTTATCATCATGATTAAAAGAGGCTTAATGACTTTGAATAGCGTATCAAATGAGGTTGAAACCATTAAAGAGAACGATTTAGATACCGCTTATCCGTATTCAATCTGTGTTAAATAGGAGGCAGTGCTCTAGTGTAAGTTTGCATTATACAAGATAGTCTCTGGAATTTGACGCGAACAACCATTAAACTTTAATATGATTATAATTGCTCAAAAACAAGTATTTTCAAATCTCGCAAATGATCCCCGCTTGAAAGCAGCAGTTTTTAATATAATGATATTTTGCATTACAATCTTGAAGTTCAAGGCCGTTCCTTTACTGTCAGGCTAAGGCCTGTTTTCTTAATCTTTCAAATCCATCTACATTTCTTTGAATAATTAATATGAGCAGCAAGGGGCTTCTTATTGTTTTTACGATGTTATCTGGTAAAATATTTATAGATTATAGCTAGTAGAATTGATGAAAAAATCCGAAACCTACGTCATACACAAGTCATTATATAGACGGTCAATCCTTCAAATGCTAGGAGGGGAAAGTTTGGTCCATAACACCAATTAAATAATTATGTAACTCAAACTTGTTCAGGATATTTTAAAAGAGATGTGCAAAGTTTGTATGAGATTCATATGAAGTCTACAAGATTAAGGTGATTGGACACCCACTTTCTGTAATTCCGGAAAGTATTGATGAGGAAAAGTGTTTGGCAGTAATCTTGAAAAATGCTAGGTCTAGCTTAATTAACTTTCAAAGTATGGCCCATTACGACTGTCCTTGATTTTATTTCACCGTCTTAATTCGTATACTTAATTCGTAACTATGCATTATACCGAAGCTACAAACTATTCCTTATTTTGACACATTAATCTAGAAGAACAATTTATTTTTTTTTTACCAAAATTGAAACAACATCTGATTTTGACCCCTGTACAAATGGAAATTGACCTTTTTCAAAAGAAAATGACTTTCAAAGTTAGTGTACTTAATCTCTCTTCATTATGTTCAATCGTGGTTATTATAAAAGAAGTTTTCGGGGACAAGACTGTTTTTGCACATGCCATTTTCAAAGGGTCATAGCGTGAGATTCAATTAAGCTATAATTCATTGCTTAACATCCTACTCACCAACACTGGCTAAGCACAATTTTCTAGAATAGTAGGAAACGATAACATTAAACTTAAGGTGTAACTTGTTTCGAACCTGTATATAATACCTACACAAAAGTTAAACGTCCAAACTAAGGTTGCATGCACGATTTATCAGTAATTTGTTTCCAAATTCAAAATGGCCATTTTATTTCTAAATTGTTAGTGCTATGTTATATCAACAACCTATATTACTGTTCCTTGTGAAATACTTAAGCATTTTAAAGCAGTCTTAAAGATGCCATTTACCACTGTTTCTAGACCGGAACTCCACTTTTATTAGTACACAAAGCATAACAATCATAATTCTTGACTAATACGGCGTGTCACGCTTAGCCATTTACGGGAGGCCTTACTACAACAATTCCCAATACAACAGTGCAAAAATGGACTTTGATGAAAAATGGGGGCGCCATTTGTTTACATTTTGAAGAAATTGCTGATAGTGACTTTAAACCTCTTGACCCGTTACCAAAAGGCAACTGGAAGAAGCGGGTTAATAAATTGAAAGTATATCTAAAGGGCCCAAATACATCGCATGGAATTTACGGACCTCATATACATGTAGGCTACCTGGTTACAACATGCCTACAGCCTGTCTCAAAAAAAAAATGGTACAATCAGAAAACAATTGGTTAAATATGAATTTTAAAATAGTATTAAAGAAGAAAGGCCAGGCTTTCCAATGGTGTTTGTTTCATCTTATTTGCTTTTGTCAATCCAGAGATATAATCAATTTAGTGCGATATACCAAACCCCATTTTGTGCCACTTTTATGCATGGGCAGAGTTGCTTCGCCCAGTTATGCCATGCTGCCTTGAAGCTCACAAAAGATTTCAACTTGACAAAGGAAACAAAAACCAGATTAAAGTAAAAAAAGAAGTCTAGTTTTATCGACACAAGTTTTAATAGTCAACATAATCAGTTAAATGATAAATATCTTCTTTTCATAAATAATAAACAATACAAATATTTATTGCACGTCAATGAAATGGAACTTTGAATTTATTACAAAATTGGTATCTGTTAAAATTATGCCGGAAGGAATGCAACCAAAATAAACACTCCAAGTCCAAAGAAATGTTTTTAAAATATTGCACTATCTTTGTGCATTTACTAATTGTTGAAGTCAATAAAAATTGGAATTTGGATGTAAAGTGTTGGTAGGAATTTGCGTTTCATGATACTTCAAGACCATAAAAACTCTCTTCTCCAGGTTGCTGCATGCCGGCTGTACGCTCATGGTTCTCTTCTAACAAACAACAGTATGTCGAATGTTATTCACTTTATCTTAAAGCCAGAACTTATTGATCATAACTTCCACCATTACGTAACTGTTTTCGTATCTTTTAGAGTTTCTTTATGAAGTTAATCCCTTTTTAAAGAAATAATATCTGTCAAGTGTGAATAACTTATGTTTATCAAAATCGTTCACCGTTTTCACTCAACCAGAAAGCGGCACAAACTCGATTTTTGTGTTCCGCAGTAAACTGGAGTTATCTCTCAATTGAAACAAGCAAATGAGTTGAAACAAAAAAATCCTAGAAAGCCTGGTCTTTTCTCTTTAATGTGATGTACAAAACAACTTACTTATATTAAGATATAATATTGAAAAAAATCGGTTTTTGATTGTACCATTTTTTTTGAGACAGGCTGTAGAATCACAACGGCCTTGTAATTCTGTAACATGCCAGAATCAATGTATATGTGGAACGTGTGAAAAATATGCCACTGTGAATTGGAAGTTCTCAATGTCATTTACAAACTTCTTGTGACATTTGACTTTGTCGAATAAGCTTTTGATAAAGAAGACATGGATGAAACAGGTTGTATCTAGTCAATGAGCTCATCAGTTTTCAAACCGAGTTGCCCTCAATGCACTCTAAATTTCAGGAACACAAAATAAGTGTGGTAAGAAGTTTGGTAAAGGACCAATCAATTTAATGCATATAATAATCATAGTAACATATTTGAATTTTAATCTGTGTATATAGTAGATTAAAATTGTAATCTTTACTTTTTTTCTGTTTACAAAAGGTGACCACCAATACCAACTGGTTTGGAATAATTGTTTCGCTGTTACCGATCAATGGACACGGTAAGGAATTATAGACTAGACGTACATCACCTGTGCGTGGAATATGGGCGTTGCTTTTGTTCACGATTAAAAAAATGAACTCCGCGTTTCACGCATAACTTTGAAAGGTGTTCATACCCAATATCTCAGAATATGTTGCAATATACGTGGCCATGAAGCCAACTATTTTGTGTTTTTTTTAATATAAATGCACCGACTGAGTGTGACTTGATTTACGTATTTTGGTCATGGGTGATTATATAATCATCGTGCCTCCCCGCATATAATGCTTTTTCTCACTGTACAACAAGCAATCTATATGTGGTAACAAGTGCACAAAATAAGTGTCGTGACTTTGAAAAAGATTACCTTAGTCTGTGTTTTGCATTCCCGTTAGCGTTATCTTTTACATTGGCGAAACCTTTACAGATTGCCGCAATTAAATATAAATTGCCAATTAATTATGACAGAAAATGTTACGGGCCACTTCACAACACAACCACCGGTTGTCTATCGGTTCCGCGCGGTTATTTCCGGTTGGAACCGGTTTCCTATCGTTCTAAACAATGAATCGCGGTAGAACCGTGATAAACCGCTGGTCGACCGGCTTTGTTGAGTTTTGAAGTAATCCCTTACAAACTTGAGCTGAAGATTTGTCACCTGGTATTATGACTTTCAAAAATGATTGTCCATCATTATCATCACTTGAAAGACTCAATCTATCTGGGACAAATATACAAAAATGCATTGGAAGAATGGCGACCAATTACGGTATGTTGGTTCAAGATCAGTACCAAAATAATGTTAACACGCACCAATGGCCCAAGAGGTTCGAAATGATTCGGAAAAGTTCGGATATTCTGTCCCGTCTCAAAAGTATTTCAACAAATGCCTTGGAGCCGTTCAATGATTACCTGTCATTCTATAGAGTAATACCTCAAGATGACACGCGCAAATGTTCCCTCACACCTTTTACCGTGCCAATTCATCCTTACCTCTTCCTTTCTGGATATGACAATATTACACCACCTTGCATAATAAGTTTGCACTGAGGTGTGCGTACACTCTAAAAATGATTGAATATTGATTAAAAAAAGACTACACTCTTATATTAAGTTGAGTAAACCTTGCGCATAGTTAAGATATACTCAAATTAGCTTATGGTTAATTTAACTTAAAATTCCACACAACATATGATGGTAGTCGCTTATTTGTTCAATAATTTTACATTGTATGAATTTTGTATTTTAACTTTAATTATTTTCGTAAGACAAGTTTAAATATTAAAATTAAATGTCCGTAGGCTACATGGGAGAACGGCGTATGATCTTGGTAAAATAATAAAGAAATCGGTTCATGGAATAAATAAATAAATACAAAAATAAATAAATAATTAAATACAAAATAAATAAATACACACAAATAATTAAATGTAAAATAAATAAATAAATAAATAATTAAAATAAACAAGTACTCGGCAATATGAAGACATTATTCCCCTCACTGTAATGTCCTATAATCCTCAAAATCACTTCTAGACAGATTGCTGTTGCATGGTGATACGAGTGGAAACTTTAGAAGAATGTTCGAGATTACGATTGCAATAAGTTACGCAACTTTTGAAATACTTTCGCTGCTGCAGTCTTCATCAACTGTCCGAATGTTTTCCAAAACAGCTATTTTGCCGTAAGGTAACGGTTGGAGTCGTGCGCACGCGCGCTCAAGTAACATACTCACTACAGGGCAAGTAAAGTGAATATTTTACTTAAGGGGAGTGAAGTAAAGTGGACATTTTACTTAAGGGTACTATGTTATCAAAATGAAAGACGTAAAGCTATACTGGACAACCACTCGGATTGTATTATGTCGCTTGGGCGCCGAACATCACTCATCAGCTGACCTAATTGCATTCGTGAATAATTTCTTTTTTCTTAATCCACGTAACTGGAGCTGGGTAGGTTTGGATTAGAATTAATGCTAACATTTATCCATCGAAGTCATAGATAAGGTCAGAGGTGAAAGTATAGATAAGGGTGTGGAATAAGATTAAATGATTGCATAAAGGAAATCTTAGGAAAGAACACGAATGTGCGTTGCTGTGAAAACGTTACTGCCCGTTATACTCGGTCTATTGAACAGTGTGTGTTTTTATATAAACGATATCAATATAACCATCGCTTCTCTTAGGCAGTTAAAGGGCCTGTTCCGACTTTTTTTTTTTTTTTTTTTTTAGTCGCTTATTTGTTCAATAATTTTACATTGTATGAATTTTGTATTTTAACTTATGTTCGTAAGACAAGTTTAAATATTAAAATTAAATGTCCGTAGGCTACATGGGAGAACGGCGTATGATCTTGGTAAAATAATAAAGAAATCGGTTCATGGAATAAATTAATACAAAAATAAATCAATACAAAAATAAATAAATAATTAAATACAAAATAAATAAATACAAAATTAAATAAATAATTAAATGTAAAATAAATAAATAAATAAATAAATAAATACATAAATAAATAAATAAATAAATAAATAAATAAATAAATAAATAAATAAATAAATAAATAATAAATTAAAATAAACAAGTACTCGGCAATATGAAGACATTATTCCCCTCACTGTAATGTCCTATAATCCTCAAAATCACTTCTAGACAGATTGCTGTTGCATGGTGATACGAGTGGAAACTTTAGAAGAATGTTCGAGATTACGATTGCAATAAGTTACGCAACTTTTGAAATACTTTCGTTACTGCAGTCTTCTTCAACTGTCCGAATGTTTTCCAAAACAGCTATTTTGCCGCAAGGTAACGGTTGAAGTCGGGCGCACGCGCGCTCAAGTAACATACTCACTACAGGGCAAGTAAAGTGAATATTTTACTTAAGGGGAGTGAAGTAAAGTGGACATTTTACTTAAGGGTACTATGTTATCAAAATGAAAGACGTAAAGCTATACTGGACAACCACTCGGATTGTATTATGTCGCTTGGGCGCCGAACATCACTCAGCAGCTGACCTAATTGTGTTCGTGAATAATTTCTTTTTTCTTAATCCACGTAACTGGAGCTGGGTAGGTTTGGATTAGAATTAATGCTAACATTTATCCATCGAAGTCATAGATAAGGGCAGAGGTGAAAATATAAATTAGGGTGTGGAATAAGATTAAGGAAATCCTAGGAAAGAACACGAATGTGCGTTGCTGTGAAAACGTTACTGCCCGTTATACTCGGTCTATTGAACAGTGTGTGTTTTTTTATATAAACGATATCAATATAACCATCGCTTCTCTTAGGCAGTTAAAGGGCCTGTTCCGACCCTTTTCTTTACTTGAAACAATAGTCTGACACTCACATACACCAAAAACTAAGGGCTAATTTAATCAAATTCACTGCAGAGGACAACCGACCCCAGGTTCATATGGGGTGTGCACAGAAATGGGTTCAAGGTTGTTTGAAGGGAAATTTTAAATTTTTGTGCAAAATCTACTCTAGAAAATCCTTCACTCGCAATTAAAGAGCTATAAACACCAAAATAGGTCACAAGACCCATGAAACATGCTTCATATGGGGTGTACACACACATAGTGTTTCAAGGTCACCTGGGCAGAGATAGGGATTTTTGTGTAAAATAGGTGGGGTCGGTATGTGTTCTCGTATATGAAGACCAGGTTGTCTTATGCTAGTAGGAATACCCTAACCTTGGGTCTGCAAGAGCTAGAATTTCTTTGGATAATAATGCATTGCAGTCACTTCGAAGAAAAGCTTTAATCTATTTATATCAGGATTTACAATCGATACAGTAGATGTTAGGGACTGGTTTCTAAAGTGTATATATACTCGAGAACTCCACTTCATCTCTAAGATGTTCCTGTATATTTTTGCAGGTGGTTAATATTTTAATCGCAACATTCCCTTTCAATTCCTACCGGAATGTTAAGTCGTCCTTTTTGTTTTTTTTAGAATTGATTATAGTACATGCATGGCACACAACACAATAAACCCACCATTGAAATACGTGCAAAAACAACGGACATCAAACAGGCCCTGGAGAGGTCGCGAGAGAATATTTCCGACAATATTGAGCGATTGTGATTGAAGGCTTTTTTTATCTCAGTGAGAGGGAAATTTCTATAATAGTCTCTATCCTGTACACTTTCGGAGCACTATTATTGACGACTAATAAAGTTAGGTTTAGGTATATATAGGTTTATGATCAACCCCTTTTGAAAAAATATTTTAGTCAAATGACCTTCACACCAATGTCTACTGGTTAAATATCAATGTCAAATTATATGTCACATCACAGATTTTCTATCGTATTCGTGAATATGGCGCGGTTTCAAATATTGATGGTCTTTTGGACATCTTTATATAACTAACCCACCTTATATCGAACCCCTAGCTGGGGGGAGGGGGTACGGGTGTAAGGCTGTCGCTTTCAAACCCAGGGAGATTCGGTGTCAGAGGACATGAACAAAAGGGATTGGGAGGGAGACAGTCCATATTATACCATTATTGGGCGACAATTTTTCTAAATTAAAACATTAAAAAAAAATGAAGGTATTTGGGTTACATTTCACATAAAGTTGGGGATTCAACCAAAATATAGGTTCTTTGTGTGACAAAGGAAGCTGCCAATAGCGGTCTTACAGCCTTACATACGCGTTAACTCCAAAATTGGAGTGCCCACCCCGACTTTGCTTTAAATTGGGTTCGTGTCTAAAACCGATTTCGTACCCGTACACCGATATCGTTGACAAATCTCGAAAGGTTGGAATTACACCGCTGTACTGTTAAAACATCGTTAGTGCGATTTTTGGTCTCTCTTGTTGCGGGAAAATCAAGACACCGCGTTAAATCTGCCGCAAACAAGCGACCTAATTCTGTTACACATATTATGTGTATGTGTACATGCCTAAGGGCCAAATTCCGCCATTCACGCGTTTTATAACCAATACTCGGAGCGATTCTTTCTTGCGCTACGTGTCGATTCAGACAAAATAGGCGAGGCTCTGAAATTAAAAAGTGGCAAATGCTAACCTACAAATCCCAAGGAGAAATGTCCACGTTCAGATGTAATCTTAACACTACAATAGAATAAATACAGTAATTGAATTGGACAACAATTCAACATTGTGACTCGTTTCAAGTTTAAGCCTTCAGGACTATGGTTAGTCAGTAGTCGGACCTTTAGTAAGGGGGTTTGTAGATAATTTGATGATCGATGTAGGTCAGTTCTACGTCACGCAATACAACCTGAAACACGTTTATGGATAAGGGTGGTTCTAATTTGGACAGCTTTTTGCGAACATTTCCAATCATAATTTATCTGTCATCTGAATTTCTTGCTCAATATCATCACGCTATTTTTATTTTTTTTTGTGTGTGTGAATGTTAGTAAATAAATTTGAAAATTGCACAAAGCAGTATGGCCAAATTACGGCCCGGTCACTAAAAAACAACAATTATAACTAGATCTGTGCTCTTGTAAGTTAGGCGAACACGGGCCTTAAATATATTGACCTTTTGACCCATAAGTTTTGTAAAGGCTGACATGCTTATTCATATGCATGAGTCACATTACCATATACATTGTAATTGTAAGAGGAGTAGCATTTTCGGAAAAAAATACCTTTTTGACCCCTGTGACCCCTACGTGACCCCAAAAAAGCATAACTTTGAACCGTTCAACAAACCATGCTTGTGACCAATTTTGGTCAAGTATGTGGAAGAAGAAGCAAATTGTCAGAAAGTAGAAAGAAGAAGCAGAAGGAACGAAACGGTAAGAACAAAGTAAGTTCTAACTTAATTACAATTTCAACTGCAGCTCAAATAACATCGATCAGCATATAATATGGACAGTGATTCATTTTCAAGCCCAAGAGAAAAGCTGTTATTACTAATTAAGCAACCATTAGACATTGATTGTCATCATTAAGGATTCCGTGAAAATGAAACCGATCTTACAGTTTCTGAGAAAGGTTAAAGGGGCATATCGTGATTCACAGCCTCGTGGCCCTCGTCCCACCGATTTACCGCAAAGAAAATGAGTTTTTTTTTTATATCATCTGAACCGTTGACCCAAATATAGTATGTGTGCCTAATCTTACGTGTAACTTCAATCTACTCCTGGAAGAAATTCGTACTTTTGTATTTTCTGTCTGTAAACAGACAGAAATTACAACACAGTGGTCTATGGGCAGCGCTGCAACTAATTTGCTCATAACATCAAACCGCCACATCAGAATCATGTGAAAATTTGGAAATAACTCTTTCTTGAAAATAGCTAATAAACAAAAATAAATTTGCTAGAATCACGAAATACACCGTTAACCAGAAAAACAAATAAGCCCAGACGATTCATGACCTTGCATGGACTTTGTTTTTGCTAGACCACTCTATAGTAAATACTTCGTTATTAAGTCTCGTCATTTTTGGTAGAGTGTCCAATGAGCAAGGTGTTTTGAACGAAAAAAAAGGAATTGTTTGATTACCATGATTTCATGAGTTTAGCTTTCTTACATAGGGCATTAAACTATTTTTCTAAATCAAGAAATCCACATCATGCACGTCCGAAAAGCGCAAGCAATTTGTTGTAAATAATCAATTGTAAGATACTATGCAATAGGCAGCCATGATGTAGGGCAAGAGAGCCACATTGCATGACTACAATACATCCACCTGTTATTGAACTCAAGAGATAACCATTATGGTACAGGCGATCTATTGTACTCTTGGTATTTCTACCGTAGGGCAAGGGAGATTTTAGGTTAATCTGGCCAAGTGTAACGTCGTACTGCATAGTATATATTGTGTCTATGTGTGAACCAGTAAACCGTCTGTTTCGGTATTATGGGTGTTAGGAAGTCGTAATGGACACATGGCCTGAAAAAATTTCATACATAATGAAAATGGACCCCCTACTGAATCACTTTCACACAAATTTGAAACATTTGGTGTTTAAATTTTGTAAAAAAGGGAAACGAAATTATTAATTAATTAATATTTATTTTCCTTGTAGCATCACTTCTCACCAAGGATGCTGACATTACTACTGTGCCAGCATTTTATCCATCTTAAAAGCATGCAGTCCATCACTTCAAAGACCATTGCTATTGGTATTATGTGCTAATGGTGCAAGTAAAGTCCCACAAAGGGTTGTTAACCAGTTATTCCGAATATATGCCGTACTTTATTATTGTCAATTTGGCGTTGATTAAACTACATTCATCACTTTTTTTTGGTTCATTATACCCACGGGAAAAAAAATCCCCAACGCTCAGTTTGATGCTGAAAGTGTGATTTCGCTTATAGGCAAATGCTGGCTACCGCGTTGTAATATCTTACAGTACAGACGACAAATGACTACTGCATTGTTGCTGTTATGATTAATGATTCATCCTCCCCTACGTTAGGGTGAAATTGGCTTTTGTTCTTCACTCAGACGCTCTTAGGGCGATTATCGTTTCCCCTAACGTATCCCTTTGTATTGCGTTTTATTCTGTTTGGGATAACAACGTATATGAATATAATTTATGCAAATGAAGGTAAACACAGGGGTAACAAGGGTTTGAATATTACCTAATTTGATAAAGCAAATTCCCCTAAAAAAACCACTGTTAGAGTGATATTATTATTATTATTACGACCATCAGGAAAATCGTCCACATTTCGATTCACCAAGCTCGGCAGCTGGCCAAGCGCAATTCATCAGTACTTAATTTCACAACTTCCCATAATACCAGCCAACCGATATCTCATAAGTTGACGACACAAGCGAGATAGTGCCTTGGCCTAATAAGTGTACAACACGTGGGAACGCAGCGGTGCCTCGAACCCACAACCTTCAGATGATTCGCATGCACTGTTAAAAATGACCGTAAATCATTTTAACTGGCAACTGGCACTCACAAAATGCACATAACTGTAAAACAACACGTCTTTTTAACTATTGTGAGTCCAAATTGACAGTTGAAATGACGTTTTTTACGATAATTTTTGAACAGTGTGCCGTGGACAAATATTGTGCCCTACTAAAGCAAACGAAACTAACTTGTTTCACGATTATTAGCTAGAAGTATTAAAAAGGTCTAAATAAAGTTGAAAATTAAGATAGACCAATACAACTACAAGCAAAAACAACCACCTGCACGCACAAACAACAAAAAACTGACTAAAAATAACAACGTTGTAGTGAATTCAACCTATAGGACTTTAAGAAATATAATGCTTTTTTGTGCTATAAAACGTAACGTGTATGGAAGCACAAGTGTATCACTTTCCTTATCCCTAGATAAAGGAAGCCTGATCTCCTAAATAACACTAGTTAAATGGAGATAACGCTTCGTTAACTGGAGAGAACAAAGCTGAACCCCAAATAACGGCCTTATCAGGGTTAACAAAGCTGAACCCCAAAAACGCACCTTATCTAAGTTAACAAAGCTTATCTTTTTTTATTTTTCGAGATAGCAGAGCTTGTGAACCCCCAAAGAACGACCCTTATCTGGTTAACAAAGCTTATCTCGGGATACGGTCGCTTATCTCGAGATAACACAATTATCCCAAGATTATCTCGAGATAACAAGGCCGAACCACAAATAACGCACCTTACCTGAAATTAACAATCCTTATCTAGGGATAAGCAAAACTTAACCCTAAATAACGGTCCATATCTTGGTTAACAAAGCTGAACCCCAAATACGCGATTATCTAGGGTAAGAAAGCGGAACCCAAAAACGGGTCCTTATATAGAGTTAAACAAAGCTTATCTAGAGATAACAAAGCTGAACCCCAAATAACGACGTTATTTGGGGTTCGCTTTGTTTATCTTGAGTTAACGTAGCGTTATTTGGAGATAAGGGGCTTATCCCTAGATAAGGTTTATCTAGCGATAATCTTTGTTAACCCCAGATAAGGACCGTTATTTAGGGTTCAGCTTTTTATCTCTATATAGCTTTGTTCACTTATGATAATGACCGTTATTTGGGGTTCAGCTTTGTTAATCCTTGATAAGAACCGTTATTTGGGGGGTTCAGCTTGTTAACCCAAGATAAGGCCGTTATTTAGGGTTCATATTTTACTCGAGATAAGCTTTGTTAACTTAAGATAGGGACCGTTATTTATGTGGGGTTAGCTTTGTTAATCCTTGATAAGGACCGTTATTGGGTTCAGCTTGTTAACCCAAATAAGGACCGTTATTTAGGGTTCCAAGCTTTCTTATCTCGAGATAACTTTGTTAACTTAAGATAAGGACCGTTTATTTGGGGTTCAGCTTGTTAACCCCAGATAAGAACGGGTTATTTGGGGTTCAGCTTTGTTATCTCCAGTTAACGAAGCGTTTTCTCCAGTTTAACGGAGTGTTATTGGAGATCAGGCCTTCCTTATCTAGGGAGAAGACGAAAGTGATACACTTGTGCTTCCATAGCCTTATCTCCCAATAACACTCCGTTAAATGGAGATAACGCTTCGTTAACTGGAGATAACAAAGCTGAACCACAAAGTAACGCACCTTATCTAGGGTTAAACAAAGCTGAACCCCAAATAACGCGCCTATCTTAATGTAACAAAGCTTATCTCGAGATAGCAGAGCTGACCCCCAAAATAACGACCCTACCTGGGGTTCAAAGCTTATCTAGGGATAAGGTCTCTATCTCGAGATAAGGCACCCTTTCTCCAGATACGAAAGCTGACCCCAAATAAAGCACTTATCTGGAGTTAACAATCCTTATCTAAGTTAGCAAAGCTGAACCTAAAATACCGGTCCTTATCTTGGTTAACAAAGGTGAACCCAAATAACGGCCCTATCTAGGGTTAAGAAGCTGAAACCCCAAATAACGTCCTGTATATAGAGTTAACAAAGCTGATCTAGAGATAACAAATCTGAACCCCCAAACTAACATGATAACGGTCCTTATCTTGGTTAACATCCTGATCTGGAGTTAACAAAGCTGAACCCAAATAACGGGCCATATCTGGAAGATAACAAGCTGACCCCAAAGCACGGACCGTTATTGGGGTTCAGCTTGTTAACCCCAGATAAGGATCGTTATTTGGGGTCCAGCTCTGTTATCTTGAGTGAAACTGAGCGGTCTTTGGAGTAAGTGCCTTTCCTTAGATAACGTTTCTTATCTAGAGTTAAGCTTGTTAACCCCAGATAAGGACGCCTTATTTTTCGGGAGTTTCAGCTTTGTTATATAAAGACAGGACCGGTATTTAGGGTTCAGCATTTGTTAACCCTTGATAAGGGCCATTATTTGGGGTTCACCTTTGCTAACCCAACCGATACGG
Organism: Ophioderma brevispina; assembly: GCA_023653785.1. Lineage (NCBI taxonomy): Eukaryota > Metazoa > Echinodermata > Ophiuroidea > Amphilepidida > Ophiodermatidae > Ophioderma > Ophioderma brevispina. The sequence continues at coordinate 16,907 of JAMKCH010084303.1, read as the reverse complement.
ACGTATTTAGGGTTCGCTTTATTATCTAGATATAAGTTTGTTAACGTAAGATAAGGACCGTTATTTGGGGTTCAGCTTTGTAAACCAAGATAAGACGCGTTATTGGGTGGTTCAGCTTTGTTTATCTCCAGTTAACGAAGCGCTATCTCCAGTTAAAGGAGTGTATTTGGACGATAAGGCTTCCTAATCTAGGGATAAGAAGAAAGTGATTACACTTGTGCTTCCATAAACGTGATGTTAAAGTAAATAATCGTGGATCGCAAAGGACATGTGTTGCAGTTTTTGAGCAATGTATGAAAGAGGTAATTAAGTTATTATAACGATTTACCGTGAAGATGTTGAACAAGGCAAACTCTGGGTTACAGTTTTGCAGTTACTATTCATTAGGTGTATTTCATAGGGAGATTAAGGAGAAATGCAACTGTTATAGGGTGGGTCAGAAGTGATAGTATGAATCGTGATCTTGAATGATAATTCCCACTTGGCCAGCTACTTAGAGCTTAAACTTGGACGGTGAGGTGATGTTCAAACTGAAGTGAAGGAGGATAAACCAATCCATACCCAACTAAAAAGTCAACAAAACAGGAACCTGGTGACATCTACAGGAGTATGGGAGCCTGGTGTAGAAAGCATTACCATTAGTAAAGCTGGAAGAAGGTCATCTTGGTTTTAAAGCCACCACCGTCTCGTGGAATAACCCAACTTCAGGCAATTTAATTAACGCAAAGATTATTGTTGTTATTTCACAAGCGATCAATTTATTGGCTCATTAAAAACTGTAAAGATCACGGTTTTAACCTTTTCCTGTTTATCGGAGACGTTTTAAAAGGGACCGTATTTTTTCCGTGGTAGGGCCCGTATTCCCAGCTTCAAATGCGCATGTTAAGCGTTACTCTAATTGGGGGATTCCGCATTGTTTAATGTATTATATTATGCTTTAAATACAGACGTGATCTGTGATTGACTAAATCAGAAGAAATTTCATGTTGCCGATAAATTCCTAATTAAACTAGAGACTTGCACAAGTATCACATAGCTTTAGCTATGGTCGGCGACTTTACTCAAATATTATTGTTCGTGCACGCCAGAATAACATAACATTACAATCAATTTGTTATTATATAATGGTCAGGATGGATAACTATAATAATCTCTCAGTATTATAGTGATTAACCACAAATAGGTATATAATGTTAAAGCCACAATCAGTCATTGTTTTCCAAATTCAAATAGCCGATTTTGTCTCTAAATTGCAAGTGTTAGGTCATATCAACATCTTATATTACTGTTCTTTGTGAAAAACATACACCGACTACGTAAACAAGGCATTAAAAATCGTCATTTTTGACAAATATCGCGTGTTAAAAGCTTTGTTATTACAGGGGACTTTACTACAACAATTTCCAATACAACAGTGCAACAAAAATGGACTTTGATGACAAATATAGGCGCGATTTGTTAATATTTTTAAGAAATCGCTGATAGTTGCTTTAACATTCCGCAGGTCGGTGATATGTAGTTCAAAATGTTGATTGATTGATTTTTCAGTCACATAAACACATAATATCCCATTCAGTATGTTCATTGAAGCTCCGAAATGGGTGATTGGATATGTTTGCACTTACATTTTGGTTGAAATTAAATGTGATCTTCATGATCTTGGTGTTTTATTCTGTTCATCTGTTGTCATTCCTCTCAGCGAAGTATACAATCCGTTTCTTAGTTCTGATCTCCTTAATCATATATCAGACACCTGCGTTTTGTAGCGCTGTCATTCTTTGTGGCACCTACCTAGTACATACTGTTACTGTAATCCCCCAGATAATTCTTAATTTTTATCTGTTTTCTTAGTCCCAGTCTAGACTTTTGCTCCGTCACTGTAAAAAATATGGAGTAAATGGGGGATCTCTCTGTAAAAAGAGTAAATTCTTACTCGAAATGGAATAAATTTCACTCCTTTTTGAGTAAGATTTTACACTTTTTACACAGCGACCCCTCTTTTTACTCCATAAGGAGTTATTTATTTTTTACAGTGGGATATATTTGTAAAAATTCATTGATTAAAACCTAAAAATGTAGCTTCATTTGTAATGTTTCCTCTTTTCATTCGAAATTTAAGATACATTTTCTTAAATGTCTATGGCCTGATCGTAATTGTCTCGTCCCCATCAGAACCCAGATTTTACCGGAAGTGGTCAAAATGCTGGTATCTGAAGAAAGCTACTATTTTTCTCATGTAACTCTCTGAAATCTTAGGACTAAAGGATGTTTGGTTTGGAAGTTATAAGCGAAAATGTGCATCATTTTGGTCGACCAACACAGTACTCTATGGCGCTTATAAAATCGCGTTTTTAGCTCTCGCGTCAAAACGGATTGAAATACTGTTGCGAAACTGTATACAGATATGTTTTTGGGGTGACCCCCTTCTATCAAGATGAAAACTTTATATACTTAAATCGGGTCATCTCCCTTTAACTTTGCCCTATATTTTGTGTGTTCATATACAGCCTCTATCGGCACGTCAATCACCACACAACAAAGGTATATACTACTCGGCAATAACTGGTGCAAATATCGAAAGGTGACGATGATATGCTGTAATCAATTTGCTATAGACAATGGCCACCACTGACAGATGTAATTAGTGTATGTAAAATTATATTGAATGGATAAAAGGTTTTCTTTATGGCATTAACGGGATGATAATTTTACAATATGGATTAAGGTTGCAAAACGTGAAAAGGGTGCGGTTACATTATTTTATCTTTTAATGGTTGCACGATAATTCGTGAAAATATAAACACCTGTTTAACACTAAAGTTTCGCTCTGCAGATCAATTGATAAAATAATTTGACACATTTTCTTATATGATATGTTTCTCATAGAAGCATTCAATTTCTGAAATATCTTGTTTCCTCGTATATTTTTTATCTCACGAGAGGTTTGTCCCAGGATTGTGCCCTGCAGGTTTTGGCCTATAACTGATTTTCTTGTCCCCCTAAATATGCAGATATTGATGATTTTAGGCTATTTGCTATTGATATGACTCATATAAATTTTAAAAACTTCACCATCACACTGTATAATCATAATGCATAATGGCTTTGATTAAGAGAATCGTCTGAACGATCGAGTAAGGCCGTGAGTCATTTTTTCCAAGAATGGCAAAGAAGAGAAGAGAAAAGTGCCGATAGTGTTTGTAATATTGATCCTAAGAACAACAACGACGAAATTTGTGTTGATTACGTTGAGAACGGGATGGAAGGTTTGTTGCAGAACTTAATCTTTCAAAGTTGATTAAGTCACCCATGGTACCCATGTAATGTTCTTGATCTTAATGTTTAAGTTTAACATCCCGGGTAAGATAAAGCGAATTTGTTTGCTGATTAAAGTTATCAGGAAGGCTTTTTTCCAAGAATGGCAAAGAAGAGAAGAGAAAAGTGCCGATAGTGTTTGTAATATTGATCCTAAGAACAACAACGACGAAATTTGTGTTGATTACGTTGAGAACGGGATGGAAGATTTGTTGCAGAACTTAATCTTTCAAAGTTGATTAAATCACCCATGGTACCCATGTAATGTTCTTGATCTTAATGTTTAAGTTTAACATCCCGGGTAAGATAAAGCGAATTTGTTTGCTGATTAAAGTTATCAGGAAGGCTTTTTTTCGACAAAACATGATGACAAAAAAATTCTTCAGATAACAGAGTGTAACCACATAAAATACTTATTATACTTCGAGCCTAAGGACCTCACATGGACTAGTGCTAAAATCCGTTTATCAAAATTAAAAAAAAAATGTTGACATTATTTGTCATAATTCAAAGTTAAAACAGACGAAGATTTAAAATTTACCAACGCGCTTAAAACAGTTACATAATAATAAAAATCCAATCAAATTAACAATGGTATTTGTGAGTTTTTCAATTGCCTTGAACTCGATTAAATTTGACTATTCAACGGCACAGGAATTTTATCCCGCCTCGTAAGCGTTTCTACCGAGTTTGTGACGATTTAAATCTTACACGTCCGACTTATTTTAACCTCGAGGGATATGTACAGATCAATGGTTCGTGATGGAATCCGGAATATAAAACGACGCGAAGCATACAGTTCGTCAAAACCCCGCCAAGAAACCTTTCCTCACATATACAGAAATCCAATATGATTCTCCCGCCGTTTCCACGCCCGATTGCCACTTTGCTAAAAGGAGTCGGAAGTCATTTCTTTCACGGGTCACATTCAACAAAATATTGAAAGTGCCGATAACGTGCTCTGGAAGAGGCCTTTTGAAAAAAAAAGATAAGTCAGAACCATTGTTCCTATCAGGGCTTATTTTCACACCGTTTTGCATTTAATATAAAACATCAAACATCAAGATAATTATGTTCTTTATCATGACAATTGATTAAACGTTTTTAAAGACGTATAAAAAGCCGCATAAAACACTGCTTTCACAGTTCACTGTAAAAAGCAGTGTCTAGAAACGTGGTGCAAAGTAATGTTCAGCTTTAAACATGTCGAATCTCTAAACACTTGGCGTCAAATATCTAAACACTTATCGTCAAATGCCAAAAAAGGATTTAGATTTTTAAACATAGATAGTAAACATGTTTAGACACAAAAGCGTTTAGATATTTCAATTAAAAATATTGCAAATAGTCTTTATAGAAAGGTGCTATTTTCCAATCGCTTTTAAATTTGTAGTGTTTATGAGATAAAAAATAAACGTTTTAGATATTTGATAAAGCAGCCGTTAAAACTTGAAACATCAAAAAAGGTTTGAATAAATATAGGTTTTAGTTGAAATATTTTGAAAAAGATATTTTAGACCCCCAAAACATGTGAAATCATTAAAGGCAATGTGTTTTTAAAAAATGTTTTGGGTTTGTATGGGTCTCTCCGTGTCTCACTCTTTCTCTTTCTCTCTATCTCTTTGTCTCTCTCTCTCTCTCTCTCCTGGAGACTGATAACAACAATAATAGGCTAATACTCAATCACATCAAAGGTCACCAGCCTGATCTAATTTTTCATTTCCAGTCATTTAACCAGTGTACCATTAGTGTATGATTAAAGCTCATGTCGCCATACTGATTCCGTGGTCATAAATTTAGATCAAATGAAGTGCCACTTAAAAAAGACATGTACACGCCCTAATAAAATGGCACGATGCTTTCATATCGCATCATTAATGTGATCAGAAACAAATCCTGAAGAACATGAATCATGATTTCACTCTGTCACATACACTCTGTAATTAGTAACATTAATCAAGATAAGTATTGTTTTATTGCTCCAAAAGGAGAGATTAACAATGTCGTGAAAAATAAGAGTGGCGGGAAGGGGAAGAGAAACCATCTCAGATTATTTGGTTTTGCCATCAAATCTGATGATGCAATCTTTAATCACTATTCCTTTTTTCCTTTCAAAATAAGATGCAGAAAATTAATTAATTCATACTTTGCTTTCGGGCAATTAACCATAACGTGATCCAGAATTAAAATAAGCTTAACCCACCAAATTTAATTTCCGACAAAATAAGTGTACAAGTACGGAGAGACAATAATTTCTTAAATTTTTTTTAGGCCTCAAGATATGATCCCGGATCTGACAGCTCTTCAAACATAAAATGCATAAACTACTTAAACATTACATATGGTATAGTCCTTGAATATCGCTTCCATGATATATATGATGCACAAAGGAAAACGGTAGTATGAAATTGCAAATGCAATGAATGACACTTAATCTGTGATATGTTGTAATAGAAAAATGGTTTTAACAACAGATGTAATAATTGTATAAAAAATTGTCACAGTTATTGTTTCCAATTATTTATCAAAGTTATTTTTACTAAAAAATGACAAAAATATGAAATATGTGTCAGCAATGTAATTAAAAACTGTTCAGTACAGTAGTATCGGAAGCGCAGAAAGGTTTCGTTAATCGTTCAAATATCATTAGCAATTATATTTGCTCAACAAAAGACTTTTCGAAAAAACAAAGATTGTTCACTCATGATAACAAAACGTCATTCACCTTAGGGAAGTATCTTCATTCCGTTGCGAGATGTCAAGCTGATACCACTTTTCAAAATAAGAATGTACATTTTAATCAATGTAATTGCAAACAAAGTTAATTATTTTTCCGTCCTGATAAAAAATTTAAAAACGCGGTACTGGCAACAATTTTCCACAAAATCTGAAATTTCTTCTATATCAAGTGATAGTCTAGGCTATTGTGAGAATACATCCATATATTTACATATAAAATAACATACCCCAAAACAGATTAAGAGGTATAAAAGATATCCAAGTAATATGTAGGCTAAATTATGTTTGCCGTCACTTTAATCAACAAATGCGTCTAATTACATTAATATCATAGACTCGTACTCATTGATATTAAAGCCACAAAGGTCACTAGACCGGTCAAACAAGGTGCATGTCATGGGAAACAACTTCGGAATATATTTTCTTGTGTTAAAAGCCATTTTCGTCGGCTGCTGAATAAATTGTCTCAGGAGTCCATTAATTGTGAAATCGTTCTATTTACCCATAAGGGCGCTGATTTGGTCTTAATCATTTCAGGTGAGGGCTAATGTATATACAATCCTTCCAACCATGCAAGAATAAAATCTTGAGAGCGCATTATTTTTCAAATGTGCCAGTGTCTCTTTAAATTTGACCTTCTCCATGTCTCCGTGTCAAAATTTAAAACAAAGAAAAAATCAATGAAGGAAAAATGACCAAGACATGTAATTTACAATGTAATGTTTCTTCGGCTAATATCAGCAGTTCATATGTTATTTTTATATTAGAATAATAAAGATTTTTCCTTCAAATAAGTGGAAAATATAATAGTATATTATACTTTGCTGGTTCGGTTAAAGGCTGACTCAGAGATTTCCGGAGGAGGGCGCACTCAATTTTCAAGCCAATCGTGTTTTTGCATGTACATAATGCTTGTCCATATACTAATCACTGTGTGAAATAGCTAAGCTCAAATCGAAGGAAGTCTTTCATATAGAAAATCGCAACTTTGTTATAAAATTCCGGTTCCGGATTTTTTTGTTATAACCAGTATCCTATGGCACGCAATACTATACATAAATGTTTACTACATCAAAACGAAATATCCAATTCATCTCAAACTTTGGAATTGTGCATTTGAGGTTTCTATCTTTAGTTCTGGGTGACTTTTTTTTAATTATTACACAAAAAATTATATTTTGAAATCTCTGAGTCAGCTTTTAAATCTCATCCTGCAGATATCAACAACGTTTGTTTAATAAACGAAACACGATAATAATTAATTAAAACAATATCAATATTTTTTTATTTTCAGAAGTATGTGCTTGAGAATCGAAAGCGCCGTGTACATTACAATCTCAGTTTACTACCTTGTGCATACCACACATGATTACAAAAAGAAGAAAAAAAAATGCATTGCTTAAAGGTGTTCATTAATTTCCTTAGTGGCCATGGACAATTATAGATTCTTTCTCTTACTTTATTCCTTTAGGGTTATTGTACATTAACTACGTTCGTTTTGATCAAATTTGTGATATGAAGGATGAAAGAATAGGCAAGATTTGTTCAGGAAAACATTGTTTTGAACACCATCCCGTATTTGCTCTCTATTTGAATCGATGAGGTATGGTGGAAATGGCAAGATATGGCCGAATACGAAAGATTGAAATAACTTTGAACAATACAAACTGAAATCCTGTTTCTGGTTTATGAATGAATCAAAGGGTACCATAAACCATTATTTTATTCTTTTGTATTTAATAAAGCAGTTAGGCCCAGCTCTATTCCATGGGAAAGTTTTATTGCTTATAAGCAGGGAGCACAAGGGACGTTTTTAAATCTTTATGCTATTTGCTCTATCTATAGGGTCCCAAAATATATTCATACAGATTCCCTGTGGGGCGTCAAATCTCAATTTCAATGGAAGTCTCAAATGAAAAGGAATGGCACAAGAAATTCATATTTCACCAATTTTATTTATACTTGATATATTGCAATATACAGAACGGAAGTTGGTATATTGTTGATCCGTACTGAATGAAACCATTGAAATAGATAAACAAACTGAAACCATAAAATTTCTTCTACTGTGGAATGTTAAAAACACATTTTAGAACCTTCTTTCTTTGGTACCTACCAATCAAACCACTAATTTTGTATTCCAGCCTGAATTTAAAATGTGTGAAAAATATACTTGTACTTATGACAAGACTGAAATAAAACTCAATTAAACTTGAAAAATAAAAACATAATCAAATTGCTTCACATGATTATGGTGACATTATAGCTCCCTCCGCCGCTTGATCGGACGAAGGTTAACAATTGAATCGGTGGAATCCACTGCTTACAAATACAAAAGATATACAACATACAAACAAAACATCAGAGCTTCCTCCCATTTCATAATATTTCTAAATTAAAGTATGATTATAATTGGCTCTAACAGAAGGTAAATGGCTCTGCAACATTGAGGAAGCCCATTTAGTGTGGACAGTACATGATTAACCACATTGTCAAATCAGTCTGGAACATTGCCAAATATGGACAAGGCCCAAGGCCAATTGAAATGATTTGTGGTCACAAAACCAGATAATCCTATTTAGCACCTGTTTTCTTGTAGATCTTAGCATGAAGAATGCAAGGTATTCAGTATGACCAGTTACGATCTTTAGATTTCAGGTATATTTCGTGTGCAGTTGCATAAGAGACATAATAATTAACTTTCCACATCTTCCAGAAGGTATATCGGAATGCGTGCTTCTTGCGTGGAAAGTTAGCCATTAGGTCTCATGCATCTTCACCCGCATAAACCAGAAATCTAAAGGTTGTTGTTATGATTGTAAAGAAGTACGTCTATTTGTACAAAGACGCCTCACTCTACTAGGCCTTGGGCTTAGCCCTCAACACATGAATGACCTTTAGATCTCAGGTTTATGCGGGTACAGATGCATATGAGACATAATGCCTAACTTTCCACATCTTCAAAAAGGTATCGGAATGCGTGCTTCTTTCGTGGAAAGTTATGTCTCTTATGCATCTGCACTCGCATAAATCTTAAATCTAAAGGTCGTAAGTATAGTCAAGATTAGGAGGGTCAGTGTAAGGACTGTATATGTAGGGATGGGAAAATAACTCAGAATTCAATTTGGTAGATTATTTTGGCTGCTAAAATGAATCTGGCAATCATTTTGATCTCAAATGAATTTTTGACCTTGTTCCGTGCATTTAACTTTTTCACGGAGAAGTCAATGATGCATTTCGGAAATGTTATACATGACTTCGAAAAAACGATGTTCTTCTTAAACTATTCTGTCAGAAACACATACAAAATGCTTTGGTATATAATAATATTGAATTTTGCGAAGGATTTCATATTTATTTTACAGAAATAGCATTGTTGGGTACAAAGCAATGAATAGAACAGCCTTTCATCCAATAGACTTACAAAAGTACATGAAAAACACCATTGTATTTATTGTTAAATGTTATTTATATTAAAAATCAGGCTACAACTTAGTCATACAGGCATAAACTATTTTTGTGCGTTATTATTATAAAAATATTTTGTAGTTTTTAAACTTCATTGTCTTTTACTTAGGGAATAATTGCCGACACACAACGTATGCCTCCTTTACTTCAGACTTCAAATTCTTCTGATAGTTATAGCAGAGTCAAAGTCCTATTTTTTGTTGAAATTAATATACCACATTACTTAAATATATTTCCATATCAAAATGGTGAAGGCGGACTTCTTTACCCCTGTCTAGATAGAGCATGAGCTTATTTATTTGAGTAGTACCCAAAATGCCAAGGCCAAATCAAAGCAATCATTTAGGCAAATATGAAGGTCATCTGAAATTAATTTTCATTTAATACGATTTCATCTACAGCCGATTCCATGTGCCTGTCGTACCAAATATGCAGCAGCTACAGGTACCTCTTACCACATACCATCACTAGTGTACTTATGAAAGAAATCCAGACAAACGCAGGGCAATTATAGATATATACACTAACATATCGAATTCAATGCCCACTTTAGGTCAAAATCTTGAAGGGCATCATACTCGAAATGAATAAAGAACAAATAGTTAGAGTACATATTTATAAACGTACCATGTTAACTTCAGCAGGGTTCCAAATGAAGAAAAAAAATCACAATTTACTATCGTAAGTGTCTGTATTGACGTTGTTACTAAGACTGATCCATATTGGTTCCTGGCATCTTATCAGCAGCCACAGAATTACCTTAAAAGTGAAACCACCATGCGATTTGATTTGCTTAGATTCAATATAGTAGGCGGAATATGCCCCAATAGGAACTTAGAAATTTCGCAATTTTCTGTTATAAAGAAATAATTTTCTGCTTATCCTTCCAAAGGGGATATCTAGCTGTTAAATCAGTGCAAAATCAGGGCTTTCGATTTTTTAAGGACCACCTGTTAGGTGAAATCTCTCGTTGCAAATTAAAGTTTCTTAATTGTTTTTTTTTTAATATTAATATACATACCTTACTTATGTCAGGATGTAACAGATTGTATGATTGTTTGTAACACTTAAATTATTAATTACGATAATTAAGATAAAATATCCTTAACATAAAACATAAGGGTAATTTTTTGAAACAATTTAACTATAGTAAACGTAACACAGTAGACGCCATTTAATGGTTATTACAAGCTGTTTTCCAAACAGTTGGTATTACAAAAAATAACGTATTTGTATTAAAGTGTATTACTTTACTGCATGAAAAATTCCAAACTACATTTACAAGCGGCGTGAAATAATTTTTTTTGCTGAATTTAATTTGTCTGAGTCAACTAATATAGTCATATTCATTTTAATTCATACTCCATAAACCAACGTCCCTTTGTGTCTCCCTGCACATTGTGTGCAGTCAACCAATGATCGTATATAAGCTGGGAAGATAGGGTATACGTTTTCATATAGAAGTCCCAATGGATTAAAATGAGGATGACAATTGGATTCCGTCCATGCGCTTGGTTCTCTCTTTGTTCTTGGTGCATATCCTCCAAACAAAGTATCTAATTGTTTCCCCCCCCCCCCCCATGGAGATAGACGTATTTACATGCTGTGCAGTTGTGTAGGCATGCAGAAAAGAAATAAAGTGCAAGAAAAATCCACGCCATCTGGCTACAGGACGCTGATGAGTGGCAGTGGCTAGTAGTTGCCCACTCACTGCCGGGAGGGCTGTGGCCTGAAACACAGCCGCTGATGGTGCAGTCACTGCCTCAGTCGGTAGCCTATTCCAAATTGGTAGGTTCTTCACATAGACTGATATTTGTTAGAGTCCGAACGGCTGTATGGATGGTATCTGAGTAAAGCTAGATCTTGTATTGGTAGGATGTACGTGGACAAGGGAATTGGATGTTGACTAAGTTATGAATTTTGTAGAACATCGTACACTGTTGCATCAGACGACTAGTTTGCTTATTGGATCCAGGTCATGTTTGGCTCAGTAATGGTGTAATACTTGTATACTTTCCATACTCCCTCCACAGATGAACCGAACAGATTGCCTCTGAACTGCTTCCAGTGACCTGATGTCATTTTCCATATATGGATTCCACGCTGCAGTAAGCATAATTCCAACTGGGGTCCCGAACTGAGAGTCTGGTAGGCTTCAGTTTGATCTTTTTACTGCGGGTTCCAAGATTTCTCCGGATTACTACTTTATGACGTTGCGCAGTAGCGCCTGGCATGAATGAATGGCAAAACCTCATTTGCATCCATGGGACTTCTTATTAACGTGCGCTACTGTGCTTTCCTGTCAGTGTACCATGCGGGTGCTGACAAGGTTGACCTTGTGTCGCATTTAAATTAAAGTTTCGGTACCTGTGGGTGTTTGTTGTGCGTAAGTAGGTGGTTTTACGCTTTTGAGTTCTATATATGTGAGCATGCCTAATGGGTGACTTGAAACGAGTTCCGCGAAGTTATCATGGGTACTGTGCATTTTTACGACACCCGTGATTAAGGATATCGCTTTGGAAACCAAAACCACCCTTCAAGCCTAACAGAATTTAGCCCCATTCTAGTCATCTTCTGGTTTTGGGTGATTTCTTTCTACAATGCACTTACGGTGCTGATCGACATATCTTGATTGAGGTAAGCGAGTGGAATAACCCGCGACCATTTTTTTTAAATTCGAAAGGACGGAAAGAGTTAGGGTTGTCTCACATCGCTTAGGGTTTGCGTAATCTCAGACACCGTTGGCAGTACCAGGAATAGAACCTCTTGCACGATCCCAAATTCATCTCGTTTGGGCCCATTTCCACCGGGAACTTGTCCAGAGGTCCATGTTGTTACCAAAAAAATGTTGTTCGTTTGCGTCGGCCGAAACAGTGCTAACATTACAATACAAAGTACCTTTTCGGTGAAGTTTTGTAATCTTTCAAAATGTAGAGAATATCTCTGGAACAAAAAACAATCGAGGCCTTGGTGTTGAAATTCACGACAAAACTTGATATTTTTCGATCGTACCTGTCCCTATACTTGTCACCTGACTGACGAATACACAACTAGTGGCACCGTCACAGAAGGGTAAGTTTTCTACTATTATTTTTCGTTACGCTTCATAACCGTATGTTTTTAGGTGACTTGAGGCTGGTGGATCATTCCGGCGGATGGAAATGGGCACCGATGAGATGCATTCTGGATCGTGGGCGAAATTTCTATTGTTATGGTCGCCTGCGAGGTAAAAAACGGGAGAAGGAAGAGGGACTCTTTCCTCCTTTTCCCTTTCTGTCTACGTATGAACTTGTGAGTTAGTCTTTTCGGTAATCTGCGCCCTGTTTGTAATCAATTTCGTGGTGGCACAGATGGTTTACATTGTCTGTCTACCTATATCGTATTCCACCGAATTGATCCTCGCCCTTTCTTTGTCTATGTCACTCCTATTTGTTTACATTTGGAAACTCCCTCGACTGATGATGCATCCAGCATTCGGAGCGTCGATGTGAATTAAATCATTTTGGGGTTGCTGCATTAATTTATTAGATCATTTCAGAGTCATATTCAGCAAGCAGCTGAAAATGATCAATTTATACTACTGAAGTTCGAATTGTCGGGCGAAATATCAAAGAAGTTATAAAACAATTACAGTTTAATATAATTATTATTCCAAGCTGATTAAAAAGAAGTCCGATATAATTTTGTATACTATTATACACTCAATCTAATTTTTGCTGGGTTTCATATTCAATCAACCCTCGATTCAGAATCTCAAAGTGACTCATTATATATCAACAAAATCAAATATCTCATATAAAGAATGCAATAGATTAACAAACCCTTGGATTCTTATTTCATTTTACTCATTTCAGGTTACGTATTCAAAAAAACTAATTCTCTTTTGTTCCTTACAAGTCCTCAAGTATCTAGACACTTGATCATTTATTTTTCCATACAATGTCCTCTATATCCCACCACTTTATCTCATAGTTTAAAATCCAGCTTTACATAGCCATACCATCTTTCACGGCGCGCTATAAAAACCCGTAACCTTTCAGGTCATCCTTAACATTTGGTGGTATTTGAAATGTATGCGCGCCACAAGACAAATAAGCCGTATATTACAGACTTGTTTTTTTAAACAGATTCTGTCACATTGAGATAGTTCTTTGATCTTGTTTTTTACAGGTTCCGATTATTGAATTGATGAAACGTGAAGACATGCGCAGTCTTAGGTATGACAAAGACGTGTATTTTATATTTAAGGTTACCAATTCCTAATCCTGCATTGTTTTTTGGTGTTTGGTAGTCAAAATCCGGTGTTATAATTGAGAACAAATGTAATGACTATGACCCTTTCTTGTCACTTTTGTTAACACTGTAACATACAGGATGGGTTCAAAGAATTTAAAACAGTTTAATGACTTTGTTTACTGCGACATAAATAGAGTTATAAAAGAATGGCCATATTTATTAAACTGGTGCGCTGTTTCGGTAGCCCAGCATTCTGGAATATTGACAATCGATTTTGCATTAAAAATTTAATTCTTAAGGCGTTTTTATATCCACCTACCGATAAGCAGTTGTGACATTCTAAAGAATCCACTGCAAGTACCAATAAAAACGAACAAAGTGAGAAGAAAAAGAAGAGAAAACGAAAAAGAGAATTTCAATTGCTTTATAAAGTCCTTTCGACTTCACCCTGTAAAATCTGCAAAGGTGAGGGACACTTACATAAAAAACATAGAAGTAATTTGACGTGTTTCCATATATTTAAACATAAAATTATAAAAAAATGCATGAATTAGCAGCACTCTTTCAAGCAAGTATCATTCAATAGGTGTTTTCGCAGTTTTTTTCAAATAGTTTGTTGTTCCGACAACGAAAAAACGCTAACAATGATTGTAACCCGGTTCCATCCAATCAGGTCAATTTATTAGGTACTAAGATGTAAACTTCAATACTGAAATCCACATGACTCTGGTATACCTAATAAAAGGCGATGTTCTATAATATATTTACTGTTGCCGACATCTCAAAAACAGTAGGTCGTCTTACGGATGTATGAATGCGGGTGCATGAGACGGACCACTCGTGGGAAATGAGCTTTATTCGTTAAGACTACCTGGAAGCGGTGGTAAAAAAAATCACAGCGATAAATATATATAGAACAGAGGGGTTCAAAATTAAACCGCCGGTTGCCTGGCGGTCCAGCGGTTCGGTTACAGCGTTTTTTTACTTATTTTAGAACCAATAGAAAACCGTTCCAACCAGAAATAACCGGTTCTTTGGTCTGCGAGGGCAAGCCGTGGTGAATTGTGAAAGCTACCCTGACCACGCTATGGGGACTTTACATGTCAAATTTTGGCGGTGGTTTATTTTTCATCATCTTATTTGTCCTATCGTATCATTGAGGAAATGTGGGTGAACCATATAAAAATGAAATAAAATAACAACTCACAACCCACATTAATTATGCTCGTCTATCGGGGAGAAGGTTTATCGCTTAGAAGTGTGGTGCAAGAAGTCTCCAGCTCAAACAACAGTACGGTTTCATGGTGGTATTTATTCAAGGTACTCATAATTTATAAGATATTCTGACATTAAAATCAGATTTGGGCTATTCATGGTTGTCTTTAAAATTCAGTAATCAAAACAAAGCAAAAAACTCTGGCATTCGAAATGCTACATAAGCTGTGTATCCTCTGTTGTCGATGTTCATCACAATCTGTAGGGGTCATCACAAAAGAGTAGCGTGTAAACCCTGTTGGCCAGTGCCACGGGTGTGATCCTTAAAGATTATGATCTCCAAAGATTACCGAGTTACTTTCGATGACCTGGGCTAAGGCCAAAATGAATGAATGAATAAATAAATAAATAAATAATAATTAATGGAAAAGTACACAAAGTGCAAATCAAATCCACATGGAAATTCAAATTAATAATACTGATCTTATAAAACGCGCATATCAACCGAAAAGGCTCAGGGGCGCCGCTTGGGGAGCGATTTAACCTGCTCACCAACACCACGAGTAAATCAGAAGGACAAGGAAAGATTCTTGCGAAAGATACAATGATACTCAATAGCAGAAAATACCGAGAAAATAGTTGTGTTATCTACAGACTAGTTACTATTTGTAAACAGATCAAGTGTTGTAATCTTTAAATTTCATGGCGTGTCGGCAGCTGCACAGATTTCTGATGTCTTAATCTATAGTCAAGTGATTCTAATGACCCTATGAGAATTATGAGCAATCTGTGAAAAAAGGAAATTAGGTTTGCTTGTCTGGTTACTTCGGTGCGATTAAAACATTATTTATTTTCGGTGAGAATTCGCGTATTAACAGAGGAATCTTGAAGGCAGATGGGCAAAATGTTTTCTTCGATTCAACTACAGCTTCTAGTTTTGATCAATAACTGTTACAGGGTCTCCACTTAAGCTTGGTGACATTGTACTTAATCTTTAGCAGGAAATTTCCGAGGGAAATTTCATGCTATTAACCACAATTAACCAAATGGTCACCGGACTCACAATAATCTATCTAATCAGTCTTGTCCAACCAAGCACTGACGAACTTAAGTATCCTTGTATATAATCATTCAATTTTTGGTGTGTATGTTATTTCGCCATTCAATTCTTTCGGGTTGTCTCATGAAATGAAAATAGAAAAATCCAAGGGTGAGTAAAAAAACACCGTGACCCTGATGTGTCCGCCATTTGAAAGTTTACAGTAACACATAATTAGAACATATGTGGTATCATCATTTGGGGAGTAGTCATGGATTAGAGGCCGCGCCGTGCATTTTACTGCGAATCCGTGGATAGGGGAAAAGCTGACTACTGATTCAAAAGACGCAGCTCGCCTATACCGATAACGATTGGGAATTAACCTTTGCAGCAAATTAAAGGATAAGAAATAAATGATTTCCAATGATGAACCGCATAGTTAGATTATTTTGTCAAAAAATCAAAATGGGGGAGGAAACAATCAGGGTCATTTTTTTTACTCACCCTTAATATAGCATCCACTCACTGTTAATCTATCTGTCCGTCCGGTCGTAGTCACTCCGTCGTCTCAGTCTATGCATCTATCCATCAGTCCATCCTCGTCAAACCATCATTCATCATTCATCCATCCATCCATCCATCCATTCATCCATCATCACCACCCATCAATCCATCCATCCATCCATCCATCAATTAATCATCCCTCTCTTCCACTCCATCACCATTTCATCCATCCGCCATCCATCCATCCATCCATCCATCCATCCATCCAGTCCATCCATCCATCTATCCATTCATTTAAAGACACTATCAGTGATTGCTAAATCAGCAAAATCCCAAAATCCCAAAATCAGCTTTTAGATATGTACGTAACAAGTACAGGTATCTAACATAC
>JAMKCH010084295.1:0-16094 GCA_023653785.1 Ophioderma brevispina | reverse complement strand
CCCCCCCCCCCTGTGTACATGTTTCCCTGAACTTTTTTGGAACAACATTTAGCATCGGTTACAAACTGGTAAGACAATTATTCTATAAACTCTAAGATCCTGATCTCTACACACTGGGTAGGCTGTCTCCACGCGATTGAAAAGCGAGCCGGTGAAGAACCAGAAGTTCCCACAGCGTCCCTTTTGCTCGACCCAAAACAATTCACTCGGTTTCACGGGTTTCTATGGGATGAATTACACTATGCCTTTATAAAGTACGTTCCTGGTCAATATCTGAAAAAGTATCAAGCGTTTGCAATTTGCATGCAGTATGTTGCTGTTTTGCTTGAAATTAACTGTGAGTAGAAGTAACCAAATTTAGTCTAGGCAATTTTGCGACCGTTAGTAGCTATTAGTGATGCATACTGGTTGGGTACACGTCTAGCCTATATACACTGTACATAATACTGTATATGCGCTTGCATTGCCACTGTACTACTAGCCTATAGTGCTGTGCTTAAAAGGCTATGACTCCATGGTAATACTAGTATGGATCGCTAATACCTGTATTCACTATATCATTAGTATTTATTCATGAGTCTTTTCGCTGGATACTGTAGATGGATCACAATTAGGCCTAAGGGATAGATTGTGATTTTTTTACCTTATCACAAAAACAGTTCACTACTAGACTAGCTTATAAATCCCAAATCCGGACCACCATTTCAGTTCCTTTCATTTTAATTTTTTTCCGCAAACAATGATTTTGGCACGATACTGAACTCCCATAGACTGCAGGGTCAATTATCTTTTCTTCAAAGCGATATTTTATCCGAGGGCGGGGGGTTGTTGGGTGCCCATGGTCATTTCAGGAGTTCTGAAATTGAACCCCTAAAGGTAACAGACCATTTTCAGTGAAAATAAACCCCTCACGGGAGTCTAACAGAGCCATTTTTGGTGAAATTATACTAGTTTTCAGGGTTTTTTGAAATCAGGGGACCAATTTGCAGTAAAATTAGACCCCTTGCGGGACCTGATTTCTCAATAGATTACTAAAATCCTTTAAATAGCAAATTACCAAAAATTACATTCTTGCTATGATATTGCAAGAAAAATTACACACTTGTGGTTTATTTTGCTGATATGTTTAGTGTTACATTTTCTATTTTTATCATTGACCAGTCACAATCACAACTGTAATGTTGATACTCCCTAGAACCTTCCTTATTGTGAATTTTATACCCGTAGATGTAGCTGGGATGTTGTCCCACATTTGCAGCTTTTTCGCTTTTTGTTTTGAACGAGCATTGGTTCCCCGAACAAATTCAAGAACCCCCCAGGAATTTTATTCCAAAATAACTTAATATTTTTTTTAAAATATGACGTGCATGCCCCAAATTTCTTAAAGCCTGTAAAAAGAGATACGAGTTAATTTCCAGAAAGAAAAGGAATGCTTAATCTCGTCCTACCTGAGCCATTTTTTTGTCACAACAATTTCTCTGGGGGTGGGTGGTACCACCCCCATGATTTTTTCCTTTTTACACATCCGATTTCCTATTTGGTACCACCAAAGATAGCTTTGCGTGTCTCTTTCCATTGTATCAAAAATAAAGTACAACATTCCCATATGATGTCATAAGTTATAGGGAGGAGCTAGGACCAGGTCAAAAACTCAACGTTTACCCCTCACTACAGAAAAGGTTGACACCTTTGTTTAGTATGGACCCTCTATATCAACGCTAGGTAGTAGTCTCTCAATTGTGGTGTACTTTTTCAATAGGGGCCAATTTAAGTTTACACAGGGGTCAAACTTTTAACAATTCTCCAATCATGTTGAAATTTGTATGCATATTGTCCGTCTAGTCAACAGAAGGATCGAAAATGTATAGTTTGTACCAACTATGACAATGGTTTTGGAGGTATAGGGTAAATGGCTCAAAATGGTAAAAAAGGTCAATTTCTATTTGTTAAAGGGGTCAAAATCGGAAGTTGCTCCAATTTTGTTGAAAATTATGGAAGTTGTTCATCTCGCTTAATGAGTAAAATAAGGAATAGTTTGCACCATATGCAATGCAAAGTTACCATGTTATGGGACAAAATGGTCATAGGGCAATACCCAATTGATTTTGACCTTCTTTGACCCCTTATCCTCCGTAAGTAAGCCTTTAACATATTACAAACCTATACTTTTTATGATCCTCTAACCTCGGCAATAACTTGCAAGTATTAAAATATAAAGATTAACAACTTTAATGTTGACCCCCCCCCTGTACAATTTGAAAATGACCTTTTGTACCATTTCAGCCATTTTACCTTATAACTCCAAAACCCAATGGTCGTACGGTGGTACAAACTACATTTTTGGAATTCCTGATGATTAGATGGACAATATGGCATACATTTCAACATTGATTGGGGCATTTTAAAGTTTGACCCCGGTGTAAACTTAAATTGCCCCTATTGAAAGAGTGATACCACAATTTGAGAGTACTACCTACCAATCATTGATGTAGAGGGTCCATACTAACTACCAAAGGGTCAAACCTTTTCTGTAGTGGAAGATAAACGAATTCCTTAAATAAGGGCCCCTATGATATTCGGTCCTCTTCTATTTAAGGAGGTGGAAAGAAGTGAAAATACAGATATAGGTCGGGAAAAATTGATATTTTTTAATTTTCACTCGAAAACATCACTAAACGCTCTTTGTAAAAAAATAGAAAAATTAAAAAAAAAAAAAAAAAAAAAAAAAATGGAAATTAGATACTCCTAACTTTTTTCATGTTTTGGGAATGACGTCACTTAAATGCTGGGCATATGCGTACTCATTTTGCTATTCAAGAAAGAGAGTCTGATGAGGAGCTATCATTGGTATCAAAATAAAGTGTCTATGTATCCCTTGAATGAATAGGCGTGTTGTTACTACTTCTCCCACCCCAAAAGGGGTACTATTCCCCCCCCCCCATCCATCACTTTGGGAGCGTACCAAGTCAATTGCGGGCTCAGAAGGGAGAATGGTAAAAGCCGGAGAAAAATCTGAAGGGGTAAAATAATATCTAACTTATCAGTGAATACTAGTAGTCAAAGCACTCGCTCAACATGGTTATGCATGTGAATTATTCGTCTGATGGAGCGAGGAAGAAAAACCTGAAATATGGCAATTGTAAAAGAGTTTTTTAAAACATTTTGAATCATATTTTGTTTCGAACCACCGCCCATACTCGAAATCCAAACCAATAATTGACACAAACCTTGACATAACGCGCAATTAAGCGCCTAATTCTGCCCTTTCATAGTTTCCCTATCCTTGTTACGTTGCACGATCGGGGTTATTGGGTAGAGCAAAAGGCCGCAGTGCAACTTCCGGTTTCCTCAATGGTCTCGAGCGGCGACAGCCTATCCAGTGTGTAGAGAGCAGTGCTTAGGAGATTTGCTATTGTATGTCAAAGAAATTATGTTTCTTTTATTAGGAAATATACATCTCAAACATCTCAAACCTTAAATGGCATTTGGAACTCCACCAGGACATGGCACCAAAGATTATGTCCAATTTTAAAAGATGATGCCATAAGTTAAATTATTTGTTCGAAATAATCTCACCGTAAATGGACCCCATTTACGGTTTAGAAGGCTATGTAGTCTAGATGGGCTGGCCGAGCACAGGCCTAATCGACAAATTAATTTGAATAAAGTACCGAAAATCGCTCCCTGAATGGGAATTTCCCGGTAAAAGCAACATAATGTGTAATTTTGGTACTACGATAAAAGTACAGAACTACATTGTGCTGCTTGGACCATTAATGTGTGTCATATCTGGTTTGATTCCGGTGAAAAATTGTTCCAAATTTTGACCGCCACTTGTGTGTGATCAACACATACAAAACAACACTGACGACATGTGCTCGTTCTCATAATGGCATTGTTTCTATAGTTAATTCGCTTTTGCTATCAGATCTGTTCTCTGTTGTTCTGTAAGCCGCGCCAATAATACCGTAGAAAAGGCCACACTTTCTTCCTAAGCGTGTGAGCTCCTCACATTCAGTCATTCATGCTTGTATGTTATCACACGCTTCTGATTTTGTTAATTTCAGAGATGGAGATCCAATGTTAAAAACATGTTGAATCATCTGTCACGTGGAATCTGTGTTGATCAGGGGAAGGAACAAAAAGGGGAATTCAAAGTCGCGCGTCTGCTATCCCGTATATTATTTTCATGTTCATTCTCACACCCCGTTTTAGTTTAAAGTTGATCCGCGGGTTGGGAATATTACCCGAACTTCGACAGTCTAAGGGACATTAACAACGGCCTCATAATGCAGTACGCACGCTGCAACCAGCTCTGCTATTTGTCCCGATGATGTATAAGATGGCATAGCATTAGTGGCAGATATCATGGGATGCAGAACAAATAGCGTTCGCACAATCGTCCATGGCGGTGCCCTGTGGTGTCACCACTTGCTAGACACTCAATTTTTTTCTGCGACTTACATGGGACGATTTCCAGTGTTGGTAACGGGTTTGTTGAGCACAGTTCGTTAAATTTGAAATATCTGTTTTGTGCCTTTCAAGAGCATATCGTTTGGTCTTGATACTTGTTCTACTGCTAAAATAATATACTTTATTCCGTATTCAATTGCCAACGATCTATACATGCCTGTATGTGAAATGAGGCCACGTTGCACGTTTACCCTGTCGCATTATTTCCCCTCTATGCGCCATCAGATGTAATCCATCAGGACTGCATGTGGTCTGGAACAGCATCTGTACGGCACGTTTTCCTTCAGTTGTGATCTAACTTATGCATGATTGGTAAGTATTCCAAATGTAAAAAAAAAGTACCAAAAAAGGTTGGGGGCACGAGCTATAGTTAGATTCAAACCATCGGTCAACCATCCAGTACTTTTTTTTCCGAAGTATGGGCATTCATTGGAAATCCCCGGGGGGGCCACTTGTCTTCAAGGGTGGATTGAGGACTTCGTGAACAGAAAACGCGTATACAAAGGGGTATCTTTTTTCCAAAAGGCGGATGGTAATACACGCGTACATCGGATAGGGTGTCAAAAACACAGCAAAATATGGAAAAAATGGGTAGGTTTTTTTTTTAAAACCCCTAAAATTTGTGATGTACGAGAGATCAAAATTATCAAAAAATTGTAAATTTTGAAGTAAGTAACAGCAACATGAGCAAAGCCAGATTAATAAGGGTATATTACAGCACAATGCATTGCTTAACTGTTTAGGTAGTTTCTGCTGAGCATAACCTTTTGTCTTCATTTTCATATTTTAACATTTGGACAGTATCGTATATCAGCTAACATAAAGGTTATTGCCGGTACATGGACTTGGTATTCAACAATAAAGTTATGCCCAATTAAAGTATGCTGCATCGCAAGATTTTTCAAAAACTACCTCAAAACAGGACTCTCTTTAGCATCTTACAATACTTACTGAAAACAAGAATCCACAATCACAGAATTACGTTAGGCATGAGATACGATAATGTCCAAAGATAAACAGATGAATGAAGACAAAAAAGGTTATGCTCAGCAGAACTACTGTTTAGGGTGCCAAAACTGACAAAAAAGACTTGTTATGGTAGCAAAAACAGACAAAAAATGCTTGTTAGGGTTATGTTTTTTAGTCGGTGTAATGCGATTTGGAAATACTTGTTTATCATGCATTTCGGAAAGTCCATGTTCACGCATCATTTCAATACACCTTTGAATACAACTGGCCCCCCCGGGCGCTAAATCTATTGGAACATAGAAATCCGATGCCAGAGAAAAAATCAATTCTATGTTTGAATAAGAACATTCAAGCAACGTAAGCGCATTTATAGCTGATTAAAATCTCAAAAAACATTCTGACTAAATCGCATGTGCTTTTCAGTGGTATTCAATATAACGGTCATTTGAAGTCTGGACTTTTGGTTGTTTAATTTTGTTACGAACACCAAAAGTCTTTGCATCGCTATGTGAAAATGAAGTTAAACAAGAAAGGGCCAGATTATCAACTTAGTCATTCATTGAAACCAGGTGATTCAAGCCCACATTGATTCTTTGTTTTCCTCCTCTCCCAACTATCGACGTTTCCAAACTTTTCCTCTGGTGACACGATGGGTTGAATCTACTATAGTACTAGTAAAAATTTTGAGTCTGGCTTCGATTTCGTGTCTCTTAAGGGGTTTGACGTGTGATTGTGAGATTGTGTACGCGCAAAAGATGCTACAACCTTCAGCATCCTGTTTGGAGCCACAGTATGGACAAATGGAAGATTGTAGTTTTGGAGTGCGAAGGTTGTATCATGCGCGATACGGCGACAAATGTGAGCTTGTTTGCGTTTATTAAAATCGAGGCATCTCTACTCCTGCGTTCCTGCTTTGCCGAATGTGGCGCGGACTTTTCTTCTGGCCGCCAACAGGGACGCCCCCACCCAATTGAAAAAGTGTCAAATTTCAGGGGGGTTTCGGCGTGTTCTGTGTGTTAATTGTTAATGGAAAAACAAGTAAGTCCAGTGACCTCATTATTTATTCAAACAATTTTGAAGAACGACATCGGGACCTTAACATATTTAGAATTACAAACTTTTATCGAGAGGTTTTTTTTTGTACTTAGCGATCTAAACGTCAAATTTTGACTGTTCCCATGACTTGCGTGGTTTTTTTAAAAAGTTGACAACATACCTTTTTTGTTTGGCTAGAGCTCAAAAAAACAAGGTCGGTGACCCCCCAATTTTTTATTTCAGATCTTAATCAGCACCGTTGTAAATACAATATATGTGAATTTTGGAAACATGTAAGAGTAGAATCGCTATTAAAACGTCAAAACCCATAATTATTAATAATATGAATAAAAATTTATTGCAAGTCAATGGATCATAGTTTCTCAATCAAGTGTTAATCAATTATGCATTTAGGCAATACCAAACAAACATGGCAAAATCAAAATGATCATTTGTACGGGTGTGGAAGCTGAAGTGAAATGACTGAGTGACTCACCACTTCCATGTTGTTTGTTTGCACTGCCCCCATAAATTTTAATCTGCTAAGTGGTTATGTTTAACTTTCTTAATCATTTAAAAACAAAATTATGCTGGACCTGTTGTTGCAATTGCTAAAAACGGGCTTGTGTGATATGTCATTGTAGGTCGTGTTAAAGCAGCCCAGTCAGTTTTGCACTGACTTTTTAAACTCTGCGATTGTACTCAACACAAATTAAAATCATGTTGGATTGAATGAAAGGAATCTCTCTGCCACTGGAAGTCCCGAATTGCCGAATTGCCGATGTACGTTTACCCGGTATACAGGACTGTCAGATTTTTTACCAAAACATGTTATTAAACTTACCACAGTCTGTAGCTAAGGAAAACACGCTTGTAAATTGCACAATAATTACCCATTTTAGAACTGGAAGATCACAAAATTCGGAACCACTTGCGAAGTATCGATTGTTGACATTTTCTGTTTTGAACAGTGGTTCCGAAAAAGTTCTTTAAAGTACTTGTAAATACACAATTTAAAATTTGAGAGCCAGCAAAAGTCACGGTTTTGTTGGTGACCAATATTATCGATGAGACTGTAAATGCATGTGCAAATCACAAAAATCATAATTGAGGCAGCTACAGCACGGCACTTCGCTATCGCTACCCAATGAGTGATCGCTCCACATGATTCATTCACAATCGCCCCAACCTTCCCCGCCCCCCCAATTTGACACGCACACAAACACACGGCGTTGGTGGGGACTCACGCCGATTGATGATTGATTGATGATGATGATTGATGATTGATTGATTGATTG
This sequence comes from Ophioderma brevispina, assembly GCA_023653785.1. Lineage (NCBI taxonomy): Eukaryota > Metazoa > Echinodermata > Ophiuroidea > Amphilepidida > Ophiodermatidae > Ophioderma > Ophioderma brevispina. The sequence goes on along the minus strand of JAMKCH010084295.1, from coordinate 8,319 downwards.
ATGTTGTTGACACCCAGAATAAGGTGTTTATGCCTTAATCTATTTATTTCATAAGCACTGGATACTTTATAACGAATTCCGAAGAGGGTTGTTACCAAGCTTCCACTTCAAAAAAACAAAACAAAGTTGTGCAACTGTTTGATTTGGAATGCATAAATATTAAAAATACGGCAGGCCTAAAATACACCTTTTACAGGGTTTGGGAATTATTATTTTGTACAAACAAAACCTCTAAATTTTACAAGTACCACAAATGTAAAACAGTAGTAGGCCTATACATTGTATGGTAGAAGGTTTTACTAAACATTAGTGTCCTCAAATATGCTAAACTAAGTAGTTATAGCTTATTGAGGTAGTGTGTCTTTCCCATCTTCCTCTGCTCTATACACAATTCCCAAACTCTGTAATACCTCACCAAAAAATACATACATTTTCTACCAGTGTTTTGATGAATTCTTGTTTTCAATAGGCAACGTACTACCCTGTATAGGCCTCTGTAATGTTGGCAAATATGATACTGCGCGCTGCGGTATTTTAAAATATGTTTACTGGTTACTATCAATTAGAATGTCTAGGCCCTATGCATCACAATAATAACCGTTAACAGCTAGGCCTCATTCAAATGCAATTTTAACACACATGTGAAATTCGTTACCACACAAGAAATTCTACGTTCCTTAGACAAAGAGGGACTTTTTTCGATCAAACATTCAAATTGGAACCCCGGAGGGAGGAGGGGTGGGGTTCTCAAGTGTGGTTTGGTAGGGACATGCTCGAGAGTCTGAAAGTAGGATCCATAACTATAGACTACCATTTTTCCAAAAAGGGGACCCATAGCTATACCGAAGATGCGAAATTTTGGGCCAAATTTAACCCAAGTTGCCCTTCCTCTCAAAATTTTGAAATTGTAACACATGTGGACAATTTTGGCTTCAGATTGAGCGAAAGTTGACTAATTATCCAACAACTTTTTAGAGAAATTGGGCTTCCGATGAGAAAATTTGATTAATTTTCCAACACACTGAGAAAAATGAAAAATCAGCCTTTTCTGTTTATTTGTACTGTAGGCCTACTGTGTATGACTATTCTGGTCTTATTGGCCAGGTCCCTTCCTTGCTCCAAGTTATCATTTTGTTTTATATTTATTTTAATGGTTGTGAGTCTGTTGTGGAAATAAATTATTACCTTTATTTTTTTTATTTTTTTTATGCAAATTAGTAATCATTTATCCAAACAAAAAAAGTGTAATAGTGCAGATAGTTGTCCACTGTAACGGGCTCGAAACCTTTTTGCCCACCCAACCAAATATAATTTTGACAGAATCCATTCTATGTTTGATCGTCTGTAAATGATTCCCACTTCACAGGGCACATCCAATCATGATCAGACATGCTACATGGATGAAGCGATTTACACACACACTGTGTGCATGAAACAGGCGAGTAGGCCTGTTTTACACATGTTGGAAACCTTGTTAGAACTGATCGTTTCGGATCTTTCAGCACCGTATGTTAACACAAATGACATCCACCGTGTAGAGACTAAGAGTATCTGGTTGCAGCTCTACGAAGAGTATAGGTCTAAGTTTGTCCATGGCGCCCTCTTGAATTGCCCAGCAATCACTGGGATTTTGCCTAGAGTTAAGGCATACACTACCAAATACCACTATTTATAAATTAACCATTTTCGGATTTTTCTGAAGTTTAATCATACTAAAAGTAACATAGGTTATTGATGATATATATTCTCAATTAGGCTTCTACGAAGAAAAATACCCTTGAGCACTTTCTCGAAACGACGTGAGTTTTCTCTTGTCTATGCGTAAGCAAGAGTAGCATGAAAGGTCATATAAAGGCCGATTGAATGCACTGTGTGACAGTGAATAGGGAAAATGGACAGTAACTGCAAGATGTCAACCGCGAAGCGCGCATATAGACCTAGCCTACAGACCACACTTACAGATGACATTGTTTCTAGACCATTCAGTCGGCTGAATCTGAATCCATGGGTGCCAGGGCGAGAAAAACATTGAGAATTCTGAAGAAACGAATCCAATACGGCGGCCATCCCGGCGGCCATCCAATAACGCACGGATATTTATCTCTTTGATCAGTAATCAAATCCAATTAACATAAGATGATACCCCCGGATGATACCAAAAAGGACTATAATTCATCACTACATCTAGCCAAGATCTGTAATGCTTATGTATATAACTTTAACTTCAATCAGAGCATAAGATAAATGAGTCCAACATGGCGTGCGAGTGCAATAAAAGGTAGCAATTCATTCACGTTTAGGCTAAGATTATTTTTATGATATCAGTGAATGTAAATGATCAGTATGATTTTAAAATAATGATCCAAATGTTTTCAAAATCTGGGCCAAATTAATTAATTTTTCCAATTTTGATTATTTCGAATACGTTGAACACTCCATATCTCAAATGGTGAAAATCAGACTTTATGAACGGGAACGAACTATCTCAAAAAAGAAAGATCGTATCACGTGAAATTGCTAAGATCTGTCAAGCACCATGGGTATGACACAATGGAGCCGTATTTTTTTAATTTGGTCTTCAATTTTGATTAGGGTATAACGTTGCATGATTGGTCAGTGCTGGGGCCATGGCAAAACGATATAAAAGTCGGCTCATGGTTTTCTGCGCACTATACCCACGCACCTTCTAACCAAGTATGGTGCCTGCAGTTACCGTAAGCAGTTCATTGTTCTTGTGTTTAGCATCAGAGACCCTGTGTAGTTTACCATGGCAACAAGATAAAAATATCACCATTTTTCTCAAACAACTTTGTTAACAGGGGATAAATATTGATAAACAATATGCATATGTAATCCATTGGTAAAGTTAGAAGATTGCAACCGAAATTCAGGGTAAGAAAACCCTAGACACCAAGGAGCAGGTAAATTTGTTTACGATACATTTAAAGACGACTTTGTTGCATTTAACATAGTATTCTAGGATCATACAATGCGTAAATATCATTATTCGAGTAGTATACAGTTGTATCAGCAAATAAAATAAAATTAAGCAATCATCTGGCAACCTGTTATAAGCAACGGTCAACAGAGTTATCAACAAGAAGATTCGTCACTTACCATCAGTGTTTAGAAAGTCAACTGCTAGTTGGAAAACGTCCACAGTAAGTGTGAATTTTGGCCTAGTTAAGATGAAACCTTACAACATAATTGTTCTCCTACAACAGTCCTGATGAACGTATTTCAAGAATAACATTACGCAATTGGAAGCTGAACAAAGTTCATTCATATAGATCATTAAAGGCAATGTTCCCAATATGGACCCTGTGGAACACCGCAAGTAACTTGCTTTTTCACGATGAATTGAGTTCATTAAGATACGCATTGCTTCATATGGAAAGATAACAGATCCATTATGTGATATTCCTCGAATCCCTAATGATTAAGTTATATCTAGTAAAAAATTGTGATATATGGATCGAAAGCTTGTAATAGAAGAGAGCGGTGCGCATGCGTGGGCGAGCAGACATGTTTTCTTTTCCACGGGATATCTGATGATTTCTGAGCCGAAAATATCCCTTTTTATTCGGTGCATCGGCACCTTTTAACCTTACTCTACGTTTTTACGACTTTTGGTTCAAGTTTAGGTGTTTTATGTTATATCGATGTTGATTTCCGATGTATTGGATGGTTTTTAACTTTGCAACTATGGATGTGTGACGCAGGTATTTTAACATTGAGAAAGTATAACAACGCGACGGATTTTTAACCTAGACTTTGGTATACGTGCAATAAATAGGATATGGAACCTCACATTCTTCAACCCTACTGATTGCCGTTTCGTGGAAGGGATTACGTCAATATTTCGTGCAATGAGGATGCCGTGTTTCAACTCAGTAATTCTACTAGATTAACATCCAACAATACTCGGGTGAGTCTGTTCCATGCTCGCTTTTCACTAACTCAAAAGGACCGGCATATACCGAAAAAAACTCATTTATCATTCTATCATGCAAAAACCGATGGCCCAATCAGTAAAGGCTATGTTGTTGAGGCTCATCGGGTTGATATTCAGTTAAACCCAGGCCATAAATTACGTGTGGCATATGCGATAAAAACGTCAATGCCACCAGAGGCCATGGAATGTGAATGCTGCCTGGTGTGTACCACAATAATGTACTGGGAGGAAAGACGACATGGATTGTGTGCATATGGATCATCAATTCTTACACAGGATTTGTTACAAGTGTGGCTTGCCGAACTTTACAAACTCAACACTTTTTTGTCTGTGAATATTTCAAAATTCTTTTGAAATCCTCTCGCAATTAAAGGGCTTTCGTGATCCACAAGACTCGTGTCCCCTCGACTAACCTAAAAGATGTTGAGATTTTATATGTCTGAACCGTTAGCCTTAAAACCTGCGTCAACCTGAGCAATTTTTTGTACAAAATTGCCGAAGGGGGGGGGGGGTGGTACCACCCCCGTGATTTTCGTTACTGAACACCGATTCCTATAAATTGGTACCAAAGGATAAGCTTAGAGTTCTTCTTTCCTTTGGTACCAAAAGAAGTACTAACATCCCCATTATGACGTCACCATGACGTCATTGTTGAGGAAAGCTACGAAAAATACTAAATATGGGTTGGAAATTGATATTTCGCAATGTTAGAGACTCAAACACCCTTCTTATAGCTCTAAAATGATGTCATTATATAAAAATAGGCATTTCCCATCAAGTAGAGTTCAAAACCGCATGCAAATCTAATTTTCCTAACCCTTTTTGCGAAAATTGAATTTTTTACTGTGTGGTCTATGGAAATGGCCGTTTGCTGACATGAAAAACTTTATGAGTCATTGTGACGTAATGCTAGGCATTGTGGTACTCATTTTGGTATCAATGGAAAGAGGAGGAACATAGCATTATTGGTCCAAAATCAAGTTTCTGTGATGTTCCTGTGTTGTGTAGCATGTTGGTACTTCTCTCCGGAGGGGGGGGGGGGTGGGGACCACCCCAGATCGATCACTTTGGGTCCCCTGTATCTACCTATACCCCGGTGGAGTTGTTTTTGCTTAAAAGGAGCAGAACATGACAATTGACAATTACATAAATAATTTGGCACCAAAAAAGGGTTTTAGCAAGCGGGGAAAAAACCTGGAGGGGACCCCCCCCCCCCTTCGGTAGACTAGGGTTATAATCGCGTGTGCCCAATCTTACGTGGCGAAATTTGGTCGATCTGTAAGAAATTCGCTATTGTATTTCTGTCCGTAACGGACAGAATTACAGCACAGAAGCCTATGGAGACGTGGGAAACGAGCAATTGCTCATACACAAAACCGCAAGATCGGGGCCAGCCGACTTTTGGGGAATAAGTTTTCTCATGCATATCCAGTTGATCAATGAATAAAACAGAAGTGCTGAAATCACGAAATGACCTTAATTCGAAAAGACATGAGGACTGACGTATATTCAGCGATCTTGACTTAGATTCAAATGTGCATATTGGTAGCCCGAAGATGTCTTCCAGCCCTAACCAAAAACCAGCGGCAATTATAACTCGACGCATAAAACCAAGGAGCCGGTCTCAACGTAACTCCGAGACCTTCTGAAATTTTGAATATCAACTTTCAAAGTATAGAACAAAGTGCTTGTTTCAAAACCTCTTAGAGAATGAAAACCCGGACATTCATTGCAGGTACAGAGACTTGGTTAAATGACACTGTGTTGCAATGGAGGTATCACACCCTACGTACCAGTTGTTTAGAAAGGATAGAGAAACCAAAACTCAGGGCGGTGGAGTTTTTCTGGCTATTACAAATGACCTTATAGCCAAAGAAGAACCTGATCTTTCCTCAGATTGTGAATCCATCTGGGCCAGCATCATATGAAAGGTAGCAAGCTGTGTCCACTGTGTGTTTTGCAGGCTGGAGCAGAAAGCAAAGTCAGCGATCAGAACTGCATGACAACGTGAACAAGATCCTCCTTAAGCTTCCTAAAAACTGTCATTACATGGCTCTAGGGGATTTTAATCGCCCAGAAATAGATTGGGAGAAGAAAATGTTTTAAATCAGGGGGCAGGTATCCAGGCAATCAGTAAGCAGGTGCTTGAGTGAGCCTTAGACTATAATTTTCACCAAGTGCAGAAATACCCCACCAGAGATGGAAACGTCTTGGACTTGTTTTTTACGAACACGCCTTCATTTGTCCAAAACATAAAACTCCTTCAGGGCTCGGGCGTGGTGACCATGATATCGTCGCCATCGACGCACTGCTGACTCCACAGAGAACCAAAGCACGGGCGAAAAGTGTACTGTACAAAAAGGCAAACTTTGATCGTATAATGATGACATCAAGGATTTTGCTAAGTCTCTCACTGATAATGTTGCTGTGCCTGATAATCTATCCGTCCAACCAACTAGGATTGATTTTAAAAAATCGTTATACCTCTGTTGAAAAACATATTCAACAAATTAAAAAAGCAGCACCCAACTTCCTTGGGTGGATCGTTCACACATTAGGATGATACGTCGAAAACACCGCTTGTACAACAAAGCCAAGCGCAAAATAGTGAGAAGGATGGGAAACATTTCAAAAATTCCGCGTGCTTCCATCGCAGCATTCGGGAAATCCAGATCACACTGTATTTGGTCGTTGGGGGAGAGTTTGGATCAGGTGACACAAACCATTATGGCGTTTTATAAAGAATTACCCGTCAATAATTTTCGGGGTTGCAGCTCTCGACACGCCATGGATTTGCTACATCTGCTGTAGAGGAAAAGTCATGCTCTCAATAAGCAATTCATCTGTGTTTACCCAGGAAGATCATAGTAATATACCAACTCTGAAACCAGAATTTCAAATATGCCGCCTATTCATGTCACTCCGAAGGTGTTGAAAGCTATGAAAGATCTTAAACATCAGAAAGGCACTGGTCCAGATGGTATTACTCCAAAGATAATAAAGAATGTGCATCTAGCCTTTCGCCAAATTATGGACCATTATTGTGACAGAAATCTATTTCTAATGGGTATGTTACCGACAGCTGTGAAAGCAAATGATATGCGATGCCACATCACTCATAAGAAACGCCGTTGTACACCAAATGCAAGATGGGGATTCAATACTGGAGGACCGTTTCAAACCACACCTACCTGGGGGTGGTGAATTGAAACATAAACTGAATTGGGCTGGTCACATTCAAAAAGTCATTCAACAAGCAAAACAAATCCTTGCTGCTACGTTGGAATCTTTACAGTTGTTCTAGTAACGTCAAGGCAAAAGCATATAAAACACTGTTAGACCACGTCTTGATTACTGTGCATCTATTTGGGACCCTGCCTCAGGCAAATTATAAATCGCATTGGAGGGGGTAAGACGCTCCGCCAGGTTCGTACCCTGCCATAGGAAAGAAGGAAGGACAGTGTCACTGACATGCTTTACTCAAATAGACTGGGAACCTCTGGAACATCGCAGAGCCAAACAACGTCTCACGCTCCTGTATAAGTAGATCAAAACAAGATAGTCGCTATAATACAGATTCATATCCGACCAACTCTCAAAGGGGGAGGGTGGTTACAACCAGACCAACAAAGGTGCTGTGGCCTTAAACAAGCTGGCCGCACAGAAAGATGTTACAGTTCTCCCTTTTTACCAAGAACCTTGCCGAGTGGAGACACAATTCCTTCAGTATTCACCAAGCTACAAGTACGGAAAACTTTAAGAAAGCACTACAGACAATTGACATAGGCTGTATTATTAGGGGGGCTTTATTGTAAATAATGTGCAGGCTCAGCCACTACCTGTAATCCTCCTGTGGGTTTATGCAGTATTCAACCAGAACCAGAATCAGACCGCCATATTTCCGAATTTAAAATTCCTAAACGTAAATACAATATTGTCAATGAATTACTAGATCTTTAACCCAAAGTTCACTATGCATATAGGTGGTGTGCTTGACTCCTAAAGTCAACTGTTTATTAAAAAACGCAAAGAGCGTATCTAATCTGTGACCAGAGCCCCTGAATATTATCAGATTGTATTATTTAAATAATGTTAATTTAATCATATAAATTATGAATGAGGAAAACTGGAATATATTAATAGAATCGTGGTGTGCATACGCGGACTGGATCTGATTGACTAGTTCTAATGGACTAGAGTTGAGAACTTCCTGGTAAAGAAAATGTTATAAGATGTTTCTCAGTCAGAAAACAATAGGAGCACAATGTCTTATATTCTTTATTCTAAAGATTCTGTACAGGGTTTGTGTTTTTTGTAACCTATAGGAAGCAAGATTTCACACCTGTTGATGGACGATAGACTTT
>JAMKCH010084292.1:0-71607 GCA_023653785.1 Ophioderma brevispina | reverse complement strand
GCATGCGTTCTTAAAAGTACGATTGTTATAGGCCTATACCCTTATTTAATTGGAGCGTGTATTTTGACGGAATAAAGCGGTTTAATGGAGTATGCGCTTTATTCCGTAAAGAATAATAAACCCCCTAAATATTGGAAAGTTGCATTTTTTCTTACTAGTAGATTTTAGGCCTATACTTTCACTCCCGATCTTACCCCACCCGGTCACTTCTTCATTTTGCTATGGTCCATGAAACGGGTGGTATAACATTTTTATGTCTCGATTTTATACCACCCGCTCACTCCTTCCTTCCTTCTTTAACCTTCTTTCTTACGCCCCCAAAACTACTAAACCCCTCTTTTGCTTTTATAAATTCCCCCCAAAAGAAATCCCCTTTTCTCGTCCTCCGGACGGGTATTAGGCCTAATTAAAACTTCTTATTGTCGATACTATATTACATACTCCTGTTATACCCCCCGTTGCTATACTTTTATACAGCGATTGTCAAGAGAAGATATCAGTAGCTTCCAATAAGGCCAATGGAAGTTTGATTCTTAGTTTCTGTTGGTGATTTTTAAAAGGCCACGAGGTCCGATTTCATTATTCATTATTTACTGTCATTTCATTATTTACTGTCATTTCATTATTTCATCTAAAGGCATCTTGAATACACTACTAACCTTATATTTGTTACATAAAACAAAGTTTATAAGTGCCTAATAAACAAAACAGGGGTATTTGTAGGTTTATTTCTTCAAAACTTTAAAAATCAGTTAAAGCATTTTTGCACCAAGTATTTATGACAATCAGCTACAATCGGGACAAAAATCTTGAGAAAATTCATTATTAATGGTATACTGTGACACCCCTCCCAAGGAACCTGCTTAAAATGAACAGGAAGGGATGCTTGAATATTTTGAGCAACTGAAAATATGTTTTTATTATCAAGTTTCCAAGAAAAAAAAAATTTCACAAAATAATGAAATATTTTGCCACGGTGGCAAATCTGATGCGCGCTCCAACAGGAAACTAAGAATCAAATTCCCTTGGCCTAATTGCATTGCTTCCAATGGAGGTTTTCTACAAGTATTGATGTGAATCGTTAGAGCCTAGAGGTTGCACATGAACATGGCTTGTGTAATTACCAGTTTACTGGTCACAAACTTGCATTTAAGAATGTTTGGCCTCTAACAATTACCTTGGACACTGTACAAATAATCTCCAAGGGAAGCAATGCATTGTGGGAAGCTACTATATCTTCTCTTGCGATTGTCTATGGAACGTGTGGTATAACAGGAGTATAATATAAGCTTGACGCTAAGCGGCCCTATATTATATACTCCTGTTATACCCCCCATTGCTATACAGTGATTGCCTATGGAACGGGGGAATAACAGGAGTATTATATAATGCTTTCAATAGGTAACAAATTTAATAATTAACACCCATCCGGAGGACGAGAAAAGGGGATTTCTTTTGGGGGTAATTTATACCAGCAAAAGATGGGTTTAGTAGTTTTGGGGGGTAAGAAGGTTAAGAAAGAAGGAAAGAATGAGCGGGTGGTATAAAATCTAGACATAAAAATATTCATACCACCATTTCACAGGCCGTGAAGAAATAAATAAGTCGGACCGGGTGGGGTAAGATCGGGAGTGGCAATTTTAAATTTTAGGAACTAGTTTTAGTATTTTGACGGAATACATTGCAATTTAGTTGAGTATGCGCTTTATTCCGTAGCATTAAAAAAAACGACCCTAAAATTGGAAATTGGACAAACATCAATAAGAAAAGAGAACCTATGTATTTTTCAATTTCATACATAACATCATAAACATTTTAATCGCCCCGGCATTTATTACGGAATAAAGCCCAATACTACAATGATGCGGTTTAAATTGTCCCCCGCCGAACGAGTTCGGAAACGGGACATAAAATAGGAGCATCGTCCGTGACCGTTCGTTACCGTCCGTATCGTAGGAATCCTGCGATACAAATTTTACCCACAGTTGTATATGATTTATCGGGAGTTCCGTAAGGCGTACGATGAGGTAATTGGGGAAAGAAGCGGGTGGGTGCGTCTTGACTGATTAGATTTTGGGCATACACTATGCTAATTAGTATCTAATTTCATAATTTATAAAATGTTCCTGCAAGGCCTGTTTACAAGTTTTCTGGAGTTCCATAAGGCTAAGATGATGATGTAACTGGTGGAAGGAAGCTGGCTGAGAGAGTTGTTTCGACCTGATTACGTTGTTGGTTGGGGGTATTCGGCGGGCAAATTGACATTTATGCAAATGAGCTTAATTAATATGCAAAAATCAAGCGTATTCTATTTTTGACACTACATGGATCCTCAAAATTCCTAACATGCGCTTGCATGAAATAGTACATGGGAAATGTCATGGATTTGTTTGTTGCTGTTGTTCATATACAATCTTGCAACCAAGGTGTTTCTTGAACAGATGTAACCTTAGAATCCAAAATCAGGGTGGGTGGGTATTTTTTTTTTTAAAATGTGTTCTTGGTGTTTTTGTGGCGATGTTGGATTTTGAGGGATTTTTTAAGTGATTTCATTAGGTAAGGCTAAAACCTCACTTTTTGCTGTATGTTTTTTGATTAACCTTTAAAATATTATGTTCTCATAGTATATTAAAATTTTTAACATGCAAAAGCTCAATATGGCATGCTTGGGGCAAAATTATAAAATCAGTTGGGGGTTTTTGGCGGAAGTTATTTTATGACACTGACGACTATAAAGCATTTTAGTTCCTGAAAAAACGCAGTTACACAAGAAGAAGTTACCATAATCATAAATAAAAGATTGCTGGGTCGACGGATGTGGGTGAAGTGGGAAAGTGCCTTGCCCAAGTGCAAAACACATTGGCCACAGCAGGGCTTCAACCCGCCAACCTTAGATCATGAGAGGGCTGTATTACCACTTGACCCATGTACCCTCAGTAATTCCTAAGACCTTCTTCATCACAAAATCAGTACTTAAAGGTGCACTGGGATTACAGCATCCATTGTATCGATATAGTAGGAGTTCATATTAAATGAGATTTTTCTTGTGTATATGGCCAATAGTGCTTAATATAAAACACTCGATGAATTTTGTATTTGCTCATTACAAAATTGAGCAATTTCACTATTGTGTACAAAAGAAAGGATTATCAGCTAAAATTCCCAGATGGGCATATATTTGACAGAAAGCTCTACCTCTGCAAAAAAAACCAGGGCATTCACATTTAGGGAACACCTTGATATGGAAATCTCTCATTGCACCTTAAACCCCGTACTAAGTTATGAAATACGAGGCCACAACATCCTACTCAAAAATAAATTAAATCATTTCTGCCCACTCTCTCCTTCTTTCTTCCTTTTCATTCCTCCTCTTCCTTCCTCCTCCTTTCTCCCACCCTGACAAAGAAGAAGAAAACCAATAGAAAAAAACAGTTGCCTGGGTTGTTAGTGGCCTGCCAAATTATAATTATAAAATTGATCACAAAAAAAATGAATGTAATTAGAGTATACCGTACATTGTTGTTTTCTTTGTTCCCATATTGTAGCTAACTTTTGAAGGTTATGAGGCTCTGAAAGAAGGGCCATTTTTGTGAGGGCATCTTTTCTTTTTCTTGTTTAGGGGGTTTGGTAATGATCAAAGTATTAGAGAACACTAAGGCTTTTAAACTGGCAATTTAATTACAACCTATTTTCATTCGTTTGCGCCTTTTTTTCCTACTTTTTTGGGTCCAATGATACAGACATGAAAACGTAGGAGAAAAAAAATGAGTGTAATTAAAAAACAAGCATCTAGAAATAAAGCGAGATCTAAAATGCTTAATTCATGAATAGATTCATTTTCATTGCAGTAAACATTTATGCACCTTATACCATGTATACCAGTGTCATAGGAACCTTGTCTAACAAAAAATCCGGATCCGGAATTTATAACAACGTTGTGATTTTCTATATGAAGGACTCGATTTGAGCTAATTATTTCACCAGTGATTATTAGATGGACAAGCATTATGTAAATGCAGAAAAAACACCCCCCCCCCCCCCACCAATTTGTTTGAAAAAATTAGTGCGCCTGTATCGGGAAATCTATGAGTTAGCCTTAATTTTATTTTTTTTTGAAACATGCGATATGTGGATTAGGTGATATATACAACAAATTTTAATGAAACTCCTATATCGGATTATGTGAATATGAATATTTGTCTGCCTATAAAAATGAAAAAAAAATCACAAATAAATAATATGGCCCACAAAACATAAAAATACACTTCTTAATAGGTCCAAACAATATCTGGTGAAAGTATATATGCATGGGAAATAAGGCCCAAGGACCAATTTCCTTGTTAGTTCATTTTCATATCCTAATTTTTATAGGACATAGCTTAAACTCTAAAAAGCCGGGGTGGTGTGGTTCTGAAAAATGACCCCTAACAGGACCGATTTTAGTGAAATGGGAAAAATACCTCTTCTCAATCTATTAAATAAAATTAACCTTTAAAAAAACCATATCAGGCCGGCGCACGCTATGCGCCAGGTGCGGCGATTGAGCACCACTTTTGAGAAGCAAAAACAAAAAAAAGAGCGAGAGAAAGAGAAGAGAAAGAAAGAGAGAGAGAGAGAGAGTGAGGAGAGAAAGATGAGAGAGAGAGAGGGGGGGGGTAAAAAGAGGGGCAGAAGAGAATGGGAGAGAGATAAGAGAAAGAGAGCGAAAGTGGGAGGAGATCGTGCGAAAGGGGGAATTTAAGGTTTCGATTGCGACAATGAACACTAACCTATTTATACTGGAAAACTACTTTATAAACCCATAAAATTTCCAAATTTTTTGCTCTACGAGCGGTTGTTAAAGGTGCAAACAAGAGATTTCACATTGACGGTGTCCCGAAAAAAAATATGAAAATTTGATTTCTCACCAGTGTAAAGCTGTTATCAAAAACACATCCATATGTGAAATGACTAATCGGAGAATCATTTTCTTTGTAAAAAATTGGAAATGTTGAATTGACTATGTTTAGGGCCTTGTTTGGTACATTGAAATTAAACAATCAAAATCGCCTTTGTTTTAATATATTTGGGGGTTGAATCTATATGAAATCACTACTGCAATCCAATATATGGAATGCCCCAATTCTTCGTGAGCCTATAGGGAGTTATAGACCAAGTGCAGGGCCTATCTTGATTTGTTCAGGTAGGATTTAAAACGGGGGTATAGGAAACTAATTCTAAGCCTTATATAGGGACATAGGGGATAACTTGCATATTTCAAATTTTCAAGCTTGAATAAGAAATTGTGGAGGGAGGGGGACCACCACTACACACCCTCGCGTCGGGGGGGACTTCAAGGGGGGTGGTAGGAGCTTTTTTAAAAAATCATCCTCAAATTAAGAATTTTTAAAAAAAAACCAAACTTTTCCCACTTTCCAGTAAAAAAAAAAAATTTACCCACCATCTTTAAGGGTTAAAAGAAAAAACTGCCCCTGTGGAAACACAGAGGAAAAAAAAAACAAAAAATTGCACTGTTACTTAAATTGGAAAATACTCTATAACCCAAAAATTTGCAAATTTTTCCGCGCTACGCTCGGTGCTTCAAAAGTCATTACAGCATCTTTAAGTGTAGGCTTCTCCAGGTTTGAGAAAGAATGACGAAAATTTGTCATTGAAGTTGCGACCAATCTGTCTGACCTTTACACATGCATGAAACGGCCCGTGCACAACTTTGATGTGTTCAATCAAAAATTAGCCTTACACCAGTTTATCTTTTTCAGACACGTTTACGCAAAGGTACGGAACACTTGCTACTATAACAATATGTTAACCCATCAAACTATATTTTACTTTTTAAAAACCGTTGATCATACCAATAAGCATTATTCGAATTGTTTCTATCAAATTTGCATGGGAAATGTTGTTTGGAAAGCAAAAAAACATTTCAAGGGTTTCGCGCTTTGCGAGGGGAGGCGGGGCACCCCTCCCGCACCCACCCCCAGGACAGCTTATATAACTGAAACTTCCATGAACACTTATGCTTAGATTGTCAAACAAAAACTTAAAAACACTCACTGATGAAAGTGTACTTTTTAAAAAAACGTTGCTCTACCATCAGAGAGGTCAAAAAAGGTTTAAACTTTTGTATTAAAAATTATCAAAAGAGTGGGTGTACATATCAAATTCGTTAGAACATGGTGAAAAATGACGTTGAAAACAGAGCTCAATAACCAAAATGGCGGCTGTGTAGAGAAAAAATAGTCAAAAACCACTTGCACACAAGTAAGTCTATATGGGGCATCCGTGGGTAACAAATAATCTAAAACATGAGGGTACTGTAGGCCTATCAAGTAACAAACTACTGACACCCTTCAATTTGTGTGAGGTGTATTACCTCTCTTTGAAAAAGAATGACAGAATATTTCAATCATTGAAAACTGATCCAAAGAGACGTACACTTGAATCACTTGGAAACACTTCAAAAATTAATGTCCATTTACAACATAATATATAGTTGATTTCAATGGTGAGACTTTTTAAATTAAAAAGGGGTGCTCTTTTCTTGTCAGTAGCTTATCATCACTTTGAAAGCTGTTAGCTCGTGTTAGTATCAAAACTAAGGCAAGTTACAAACTGAGAACATTTTTACAGAAGAGTAATAAATACCAAGTCCCATGACGGGGTTTCGTTGTTCAGTGTTTGAGTGTATCAATCTCTGATCCGGCAACTAAGTGCCATAGACTTGTAAGTGTGTGCAAATTGGTATCCACCTTTTTTCTCCAGATGGGAACCATTTGTCATTTTCAGCTTTGGTTTCAACGCCGTTTCACCAGGTTCCACAAGATATTCTCCTCAAATAATGTTGATATGTCTAGCCACATTTGAGAAATGTGCATAAGAAAAGGTTGAAAATTTGTGGACCACTCGTATTAAAAGACATTTTATATATACATATGTAATGAAATAAGTAAACCCACTTAAAATTAAAGTGTTTCTTCAATTCGCATGGAAACATGTGTTAGTTGGAAAGCAAAATAGGGGGACACCCCCTCCCGTACCAACCCCGGACAGCTGAATACACCCCTCTCCATGACCACTTTATGCTTAATTCAAACAAAAATTAAAACCATAACTTATGCTTGTTAAAAAACCGTTGATCACCTATAGCCTAAGCATATTCAATGTTGTATCAAATTTGCAAGCGAACATTTAAAAGGGTTCCGAGCTTCGCGCAGGAGGGGAAAACTATTCTGGTCCTGGAGCATAATTACGGGCCAAACAAAATCTCATAGAAACTACGCACGTTATATGGTTATACCGTACACTTTGTAGACAATCATTAGCTCGCCGCACAACTTTCAATTTGCTTCCGTACGGCCCTGACATGCAAAGGAGAAATAACCCAATTTTGTGCTACTAAAGAAAAATTACACGCTCGGGGCATCCTGGGTTAGGGTAGGTTAATTTTCCAGTGTGTTCAAACAAAATGAACCAGTCACAATCACAACTGAGTTGATACCCACAGTAGGACTAGAACTAGGATTAGTGTGAAGTGTACCCCTAGCGGTAGTCCCTTATTTGCAGCTAGAGGTCCTCTTTTAGGACCAGGGTCCAGGGGTACCGGCAGAAATATAAAAAAAATGAAGTACAACTGTACCATAATAATTGAGATCGATATAGTGGAATAATACAACTTGGTGACCAAATGAGATGAAATAATAACGTTCCATATTTAAATAATTAGTAAAGTTGAATTATCATTGTGTTTGAGTTTGCTTTGTGATTATAGTAGGTCCGTGGCAAGAATCTTCAAAATTGTGATGGATTATCCATTTTAATATGATATGATTTATTCTTCAGGAGATTCGTGAATATAAAGTCATGAAATCACCAGAACCTCTGTTTTTTAATTCTTAGTGTTTGGAGTGTTTGTGAACAGAGCGTTATGTCTTTCTTTGAAAGTCCCCTCATGACTATTGTATGCTTCATCCAGTGGTTTTAAAGGCAAATATGCCATATAGAGGGGAGACATACCTCCCTGCTTTATAAAAACCATAGTAACCCGTGCATTATACTAAGTTGTGTAAGAAATATTGTGTGTCGAACTGTATGTGAACAGTAAATATTCAATAATAGTCTCTTATATTTATAAGTTAAACCTAAGGTGCTTAATGTACCCAGTGCCCAAAATCCAATGTCTATGTAAAAAAAGTCAACAAAGGGTCGTCTTAAAATTTAACCAAAAAATATTGCAAAGATTACACGTACTTTACTACTAATTCTTTTTCTGTTTAGTATTAACTTCTGTATGTGCAACTGCCGCTTTTCAGTACACAAAAGGCTAATAATCAGAAAAAGAACTTTCCGCCCAAAACACCCAAATATTATAAGAATTGCCCAAAAAAACGTCTATATAGAGCTTTACAGGTAAAAAGTTTATTACACTAAGAAAAACATAATAATTAAAGGTCCATAAAGAAACATTGCAGCAGAAAGAAAAAGTGAGTTTGAGCCTTTAAAATATCAAAATTAGTAAAAATAATATAAAACAAAATCGCCCAACAACAACACCCAAGAACACATTTTGTGTGAAGGAAAAAGAAACCTAGGAGAAATGAGAGGAAAGGAAGCCCAGGGGAATGTAGAAAGGAAATCCAGGGAAAGTGTTAGAAAGAAACCTAGGATAATAAAATGAGGAAAGAAACCTAGGGATAATGTGAGGAAAGAATAGAGGAAAAATGTGAAGAACAGAAACCTAGAAAAATCTGAGGAAAAGAGTAATATTAATTACATATTTCAAGAATAGTCTCTTTAATTTCTAAGTTCAAACCTAAGGTGTTAATGTCCCCAAGGCCCCAAATCCAAATGTTATATGTAAAAAGTCAACACAAGTTGTCTTCTTAAAAATGTTAACCAAAAATAGCCAAGATTTATCACTTAGTATAATACGAATCTTTTCTGTTAGGATTAACTTCTGTATGTTTGCAACGCAGCTTTTTTCAGTACACAAACTGTAATAATCAGACAAAAAAGAACTTCCGCCCAAAAACACCCAAATGATTATAGAAGAATTTGCCCCAACACCCGTATATATAGAGCTTTTTACAGTTTAAAAAGTTTATTACATAAGAAAACATAATAATTAAAGGTCTAAAAGAAACATGCAGCAGAAAAAGTGAGGTTTGAGCCTTTAAAATATCAAAATAGTAAAAAATAATATAAAAACCAAAACCGCCCAAAAAACACCCAAGAACACATTTTTTAAAAAATGACCCCATGATTTTTGAAATCCTCATAAAATTGATTTAGAAAAACTGGTTGCAAGATGTATATGAAATTTTCACAAAAATACATTTCCCCATGTACTAAAAGCGTATCATGGGGCAATTCGTATTCAATTGAAAGTAGGTGAATATGCGGCCAGCGCTTAAGTAGCAAATGAGTAATAACTATATGATAGTTGCTGAATATCTCTGAACGGTACATGGATAGGCAAAATTCCTCGCTACATGAGGACTACTTTGCCTAGGGAGGGGGTGGGGTTTTGGGGAGGGGGTCTGGTTAGTGTGTCGGGGGGTTGGGGAGGGGGGGGGGGGGTGAATGTGTTGCAGAGTGTGGGGAGGGGTAGGGTTGGGGAGCTGTGGGGTGTTGGGAGGAGGTTGGATGTGCGGGTGTGTTGGGGAGGGGGGGGGTTTTGCAGGGTGTTGGGGATGAGTGAGGGTGTTGCGGGGTTTTTTGGGGAGGGGTGGTGGGGGTTGTAGTGGCATTTATCGCATGTTAGTGATCGCAATTCGGCGGGGGGGAATATTACGCATTGCGTGTAACTACGAGTTCGCCTTTTACGTTATTGTAGGTATGTGAATGCGACTTGTCGTCAAATTTGCGAAATAGGCCCGGGGAAATGGGATTCCTGCACCAATGGCTAATCAGGCGAATAATCTTAGTGTTAGTAGTGTCGCCACCACGTAGAGGACGGTACCTGACTCGCCCTGGCGACATCATAAGTATGTGCGTTGCCAGTTTTTTTCAGTGGGTTAGGGGGTCAATAACGTCACGGGTGGCTAACAAGACATTCCCAATAAAATGTACCAATGCTGTTTTTTGGCCCATTGGAGTCTTGTGAAAAATCCAAATGTATCCACCACATGCTACACAACTGTGTTGTACCGCAATGCATGGAAGCTTACAAGTAATGTGTATCCCGGGTGGTTAGATTTACAACGCCGAAGCAATAACGAAACAGAAGCCAACGGAAAAAATATATCATGTGACTTCAGTCACGGTTTGCCACAAGCCTCATCATGTGAACTTCGTTGAGACACAGGATAGAGGAAGTTTGATTTTAGAAATTTTTACAACCCAGTGATTTGAGGGGAAAAATGTTAAAGAGGGGTGTTTTTAGTTTAGATCTCATTTGTGCTGTTAACAAAGGTTTACACAGATCGAATCTGTGTTAGTGGGATATAACCCACTAACACAGAGGAAGGTGTATTGAAAACCACTGTATACATCTCCCCATTAGCAGTGTAGACACCAGATGCCATTTGTTTACATGCCTCAGTCTTCTTAAATACAATAAATATGACCCCGACTTACCTAGAATCATATGGACATGATACCACATAATCCAATAGCATCCTTAGAACATTTTTTCCAATGCTCATTATCAAGAAAATCAAGAGAAATTGGAAATTTTGCACACAGATTCAGAAGTTCTGTGTTATTGTTGACATGAGAACAGGAAGGTGAAAAGGAGTAATTTCTCACCCCAATCAATATTGCCATTATTGGGATAACTATTAAATGGGAGGTCAATCATGTTGTTTATGTTTTGGCATGCAAGAGTGCCCACACAATTGCACTTTAAGTATAATATACATTGTCCAGTAATTACAGTCTTGTATTGAAGTAGTTCTATTCCTGTCAAATGACAGTAAACAGTAAAATGATGTCAACAAAACATGCTGCTGTGCAATCCTATGTCTGTCCTTGTGTGTCTGAGAGTTTGTACTGAGCAAAGCTGAAGACACACATTCGATGGGTGTAACAAAGGTTTTAGTTGGCCTAAACACTAACAGTAACAATCCATGAAAACGTGGACATTTTAAAAGGGGTCGCGTAATATTTATAGTTTTATTGCAGTCACACTGTAACCACTGATCTCTATAGAATGGATTGGCTTCAAAACATTAATTGTATATTTAATTAGATGAATGGAGCAACGGGTGGACATCTTGGTCTACCGAACACAATAGCATTCCAGAGACACCTGTTTAACCATGTTAACAGAAGTTGTATCCCGGGTGCACGTTTTAGAGACATGCCATCCCATACGCGCAAATAAAATGAGCTCACTGAATTGGCTTGATTCTGTAGTCCAGGGGTGCAAAAAGTGCGGGAGCTGGGAGCGCCACTCACAGGAAATGAGAGCTCAAATTGAGGAAATGAGGCTACAAAAATGAAGAAAAAGGAAAGAGGAAAACTGAAAGAAAAGGGACAAAGAGGAAAATAAAGGAAAGGAAAAGTAGAAAAGATGGACAAAAGATAAAATGAGCAAAAAGTTCTCTTAATAGCCATTTCGCCAGGTGAGAGGAACTCTAGGTAAGGAAACCTAGGGGAAATGTGAGGAATAGAAACCCAGGGGAAATGTGAGGAAAAGAAACCTTAGAGAAATGTAATGAAAAGAAACCTTTGGGAAAAGCGAGGAAAAAAGGAATCTAGGAGAAACGTGAGGTAAGAAGCCTAGAGGAAATGTGAGGGAAAAAACCTAAGAGAAATGTGGGAAAAGTTTAGAAGTATGAGGAAATAAAACCTGGATTGAAATGTGAGAGGGGAAAAAAACCTAGCAAAAATGTGAAGAAAAGAAACCTAGGAGAAATGAGAGGAAAGGAAGCCCAGGGGAAATGTTAGGAAAGGAAATCCAGGGAAAGTGTAGAAAAGAAACCTAGGATAATAAATATGAGGAAAAGAAACCTAGGAGAAATGTGAGGAAAAGAAATAGAGGAAAAATGTGAAGAACAGAAACCTAAGAAAAATATGAGGAAAAGAGAAATGAAAGTGGTTTGCAAACATGGGGATTGTTAATATCAAAGACAGAAATTAGTGCATGATATGCATGCAAAATTTTGAAGGCTTATAACATTGCTCAGTTAAGTCAGCCCAGGCTGAGGAACTAGTGCTGATGGTTTAAAAATTAAAGGGCATTTCATGACCCACAGCCTCGTCCCCCCGACTTACCTCAAAGAAGTTGAGATTTTTATACCATCTGAACCGTTTACATTAGTAATCCATGTGTACCTAATCTTATGTGCAAATTCGGTTGTATCTGTAAGAAATTCGCAATTTTGTATTTTCTGTCCGTAAACAGACAGAAATTATAGCACAGTGGCCTATGTGACCGTGGGAAACAAGCATTTGTTCTTAACACAAAACCGCAAGGAAGGGGGAGGAAGGAAGAGGAAAAGAAGGGGAGGAAGGAAGAGGAGGGGATCGGTCACATCGAGGAAATCGGTAGGCCAAAATCTTGCTCCTGAGGAAAAAAATGACTTTTTGCACCCCTGCTGTAGTCTTATGTCGCTTATCTACATTTCAATGGGAACAAATTTTGTATAAATGACCGGCTCTTAACCACCTGCTTGGGCTCTTTTTGGATGACCAATGTGGCCGTCAGTGCCTCAATTACGAAGCCCAGGTTTCCAATCCATTGTATAGAGATCAGTGTTCGAAACCCACTAATGCACGGTTCAACAATCTACATACTTTTCAATGTACCAAGTAGCGCTTCTTTGTATGATGAAGAGTTTCATAATTTTATTTTAAAAACTATATTTCTCAAGAATCCCAGGCTCATTTTATAAAAATTAGGCACAAATGTATGCCATTCTTGATAAATTTAAATCTATTTTAAAGGAAAACGTTAAATTAAAGCGGTGTTTTTAATTTCAATGTTAAAAGTAAACGCGATAGTCTTTAGCCAGAACTTGACTAACCACCTATCATCTTTCAATTGGTGTTAAAGACTAAACATGGCTTGTGGCAAAACGATAGCGTAAATAATAAACATGGCGGCTTTGTTAAATCGTCTACTGCTTCGAAAGTTAAGCATGAAAATGGCATTTTCTTCGCAAGGAATACTCCAATGACCATGAAAACCATCTGGTACGTCATATTTAGGTAAAGACCAAAGTTTTCCGTTTTACGGAAAACAGAAAATTCACGGAATTGCGAGTTTAGAACACAGATTTGGACTTTTTGGAGAAACCTGAATGTCCTGAAAAAACCTGAGATTTTTCCAGTTATCTCCCGATTTTTGACATAAAATAATGGTTCAAATTCATCCTACCACTAATTTTAGTGTCAAAATGCATTATCTCCTGAAATTCTGGCCCAAAGTTACCTTAGTAAGCTCATTATCGCCGATTTCTCTTAATGTTTTACCGAATCATGCTACAAACATGGAGGCGATTTTGTACAGAGCTGGTATAGGAAACTGGACGCATGTAAATTAATGAGATTGCTATTGTAGTAGGCATTAGTGGCCATTGTGTCCATGTAAAGTGTATGCAAAACTCTATTCAGCTGACAACAACAACACACCTCACATGTTTCAAACGAAAAATAGCTGTTGTTGAATTATAACAGGGATCGGTTCGTTATTTGTTATGAGATCGGTCGTATCATTACTTACCTTATTCACTGGCCGCATTTGTAAACCTCAAAATAAAGCCTGTGTTTGGGAATACAGGTTTTAATCTTTGTCATGGTGTCCATCTGAAAATGTCAAACATCGTATGAATGTTATCAGTAAGCGGATTATTTCATTTCATGGATATGAGGGTAGTTCAAAATCAGCATTTTGTTCACGTCCGTTCTGTAATACGAAAAGTGTTAGAGCGCCATCATATAATATGATGTTTTAACAAATTCTTTGTTCATACGACGTTATTGCATGCATTCCAAGTCAAATGAATTGACTGTGATCCAAATTATTAAATCGTTGGAAAATTAATAGTAAAGGTGATTTGTGTCATAGTTGCTATCTGCACAGAACACCCTACAAATGAATCTAGTCACGTCTTTAGTGTCCCATAATTCATCTGGTTGCAATATCTCTTATACATGAAACATAATCATTCACAT
Source organism: Ophioderma brevispina (assembly GCA_023653785.1). Taxonomy (NCBI): domain Eukaryota; kingdom Metazoa; phylum Echinodermata; class Ophiuroidea; order Amphilepidida; family Ophiodermatidae; genus Ophioderma; species Ophioderma brevispina. The sequence continues at coordinate 57,489 of JAMKCH010084292.1, read as the reverse complement.
ATCTGTGCTACGAAACACACAGTGAATGTTATATGATTTAGTATCATCGACGGATCATCGATTGTTAACTTGTAAATACAAATTAATGTACAAACACATCTATATGTGTTGCTCGTAAAATTTCTTCACAAATTGAAGATTTTCACAACACACCATTGAAGATCGCACTCCAAACTACCACCGTAAGCACTCCGATGAGATGTAAACGTAGTAGGCATAAGTTTTATATGAATAGAGGATGCATGTAAGTGACAAAAACATGTATTTCACATGACTAATTTCCGTTGTGAATGGCAAGTAGATTAAAGTGCTGGTTATATAATGTTTGCATATCTATTGTTATCCTGTCGCCTCCACGAAAAATGAATGTACCAGGCTCGGGCCTTAACAAGACCACCATAATGTCAGCATGTTAAAGTCAAGTCTTGTTAAGGACCAAGTTCTCTGGCTAATTTCACTCAAATCGCCGGTAAATGTAATGCAAAATTCGGCATACTTCCTGTCATGCCTGTGTCAATGTGTGTGTGCTTGTTTCTGGTGTATTTCTAGATTATTTAATGTTGTTGTGTTTTTAATTTTAAAAAATAGAAACATTTCCCTAGAATGGCATAAATTAAGGGTTTTAATTAGAAAACGGACAAGAAAACGGAATCAGCGATTTATAAAACGGGAAACTTTGGTCTTTATATTAAGGGATTATTTCATTATATACATGTATCTGCCGATAGATTCATGCCAATAAATCCCTTTAAAGGTGCAACGAGAGATTTCACATATTATAAAACAGGTGTCACTAAAAATTATGAAAATTCTGATTTTTGTACCAATGTAATAAGCTTTTTATTAAAAGTGTCCCTGTGTGAAAGGATTAAGCTGAAAAATATTTCTTTGTTACAAAATTGTAAAATTTCTAATTTCGTAACTATCTACTCTCTGCCAGAATTATTCAGAGTTATTTACCGTGCGTCAAACGTGACGTGCGTCGACACAGAAGTGAATGCCGATTGGCTTGTTTGAGTAGATTGGCCTCCCCATTGGGCAATCATGCATGAGGCTACCCATAGTCTCCGCCCCTTTTAAGCAGATATTGCGGCGCGCGCGTTGCCGACCTCTGAACAATTCTGGCAGCAACTTGATCGAGAAATTCAATCTGTAGTTCGCATATGCTTCGCGTGTGACCTAAAGATTGAGACTTTAAGGCACATAGAATGGGCGCGTTTCCGTTCAACTTTTTGCGACGCTGTGTTTACACTTGTTTGTGTTTTGATTTTGTGCAGAATGGTCGGTATTTTTACCATAAGCATACCTGTTGAAAGTTCTTCACTATATGCTGGTTGTTGTGAATCTTTTGTAGTCGATCCCGTTGTCTTGTTTTATAAATCAACAAACTTGTCTTGAGAAGGTCTTCGTCGATGGTTTGTTGTGACATGAGAACATGGCGTATTAGCATAATAATGCAATATGATGGACTGTACTATTTATCCCACAGGGGAAACAATCCTTAAACAACGTCAAGGAAAATCTGGAATGTCGCCCTCATTTTATATGTGTATGTAATTGTTTGGCAATTGAATATGGCATAGCTGTAGGACCAATTACCCCCTTCAAATTACATTATTTTGAAAGGTGCAATAAGCCTATAAGGGATATGCAACCAAAAACTGAACCAAATATTTGTAACGAAGGTGTGCTCAACCCTTTTAGCACAAATGGAATGGTACCAATTGTCACTTCATCAATCGAAGAAAGGGGTCAACACAGGTCAACAAAGTGTTTAAATTTCAAGTTCAAATATCTTAAATTAACCCAATTTTTGTTGGATAAAAATACTGAGGAATGAAATGTGATGGGCTCACACGCTTTTGAAGAAACTGTGCCTTTTTACGGGTTTATTGGAGCAGCAAACAGGATGGCACACCGCAAATCTGTGATACCAAAAGAGAATTAAATAGAGATTCTATATAGAAACAATGCCAGTATGAGATTGAACTGCACACATCGTGTTGGTTAGCTGCTCTGATCACAAAACAGAATGCGACAATTTTCACTGGAATCAACCAAGATATGAAACAAATTAATGTCCAAGCAGCCAATATGTAAGTTCTGGAACTGTAGTAGTAACAAATTACAACATTATTTATGTTGCGTTTAGCTGGCAAATTCAGTCAGAGAGCGTTTTCAGTACTGTTATGCAAATTGTTTTGATTACGTAATGCTTTTGGCCGCCCATTCTACACTACATAGGGCTTCTAACCGTAAATGGGGTCCATTTACGAAACTATTTCGAACAAGCAGCAACTGTAGTATACTCAACATATCATCATATGACTAAATAACAGCATATGTTTTATGAAATTAAGCAAATGAAAATTGACTTGTTTTCACTTTCAAGGCATTTCTGTAACCAAAGACAAGGTAAGAAATCTATTGGGGATCTTATCTATATGAAATCACTACATATGACACCAGTGTGCAAATTCCCCTGTTTAGCATAGCAAAATGCTACCCATTTTGAAGTGACTGCTACACAAATTTTGGCTTGTATAGCATTTTTTACAATGCTAAATACACAAAATCATCCCGTTTATGACAAAATTGTCAAAAACTGCTATACAAAATTTTCAAACAAATTTGCACACTGTATGACACAATATATGGGTGCCACAAAATTTCTCATTGCACCTTTAATCCAAATGACGTTTTCGTTACGTATGGACCGCTCTATTTTAGGTTTACAGAACAGTGTATTTAAAAATGTGCAGCAGCATATTTACTGAATTCGCAATACAACTCGGACAAATTATTGCTAATTAATGTTCTAATACAAATCATCGACGGTGATTGGCAAAAAGGCTTAGAAATAAACAAATATACACCTACAATTTGCTTTCACATGTTGACTAATGACGCTAGTATTGTCGATGTTGTCACTGTTGTGGAAAGTACAATTATATATGGAAGGATTTCTCCTGAATTTTGTACCTCAGAAGTACTAATTATGAATTTTATCCAACTATTATGATAAAGACCTCACTGTAGTGTAAGTATGGCGGAATGAGTTTACCTGGCCTCTAATTCCCGTATGCGTACCTACCCAAATTCTTGATAATGTATAAGCTACTAAGGTTTGTTTCAAAAACCCAACCCATGATTAATCGATAAGCAGTGTGTATGAGCTTTATTCCATTTATCTAGGTAGTCTCATTGGGTCGAGTTGCCTTTTCTGTAGGTATGCATACCGGAATTAAAGGCCAGGTTGACCTCTTTCACGTAAGTACATGTATGTGCCCTGTTTTACGAGTGAGGATAATTAATCGCAAACAAGTTAAGCTGGCTAATATAGTAATAATTCAGGTATGCGTACCTACCCAAATTCTCGATAATGTCTGAGCTGCTTAGGTTTGTGAAATTGTTTGACATTGTGAATGTTCATTTAACGTGTTTAATGATATGAAATGTACTGATCCTGATTCTAGGTATGACCATGGATTTATTGTGGGCCGGTTGAATTCTCCACACTATTTTAGTTGAAATGTAATATGTTATATCATTTTTTAAGAAGGTAAAACAATTAAAACCCAACCCAAAACCAAGTGCATCGCACTGATGCATTACCGTGCATAGGCGTGTTGGCCTATGTTATGTATACCACGTACGTGAAAATGCCGAACAAGTGATGTATATGGCAAATTTAGGGTACGTGGCAGGCAAACAGCAATTATGGGTGGTGCTTCTTCCCACTTGGCCCCGAGTCCTTACAACATCACAGCCGTATCGGTACATTATGGTATATTACACATTACACATGGGGACTGTGTGTGCATATAACCAAGCTATAACGATGCGGTGGTCGCACTTCCCTGATCAGAGTGATCCAAAGATCGCGTGAGGAAGAAAAAAAATAATTATAATTGAATGTTTTCATTCACAAAATAGAAATAGTTGTGAGTGTATCAGGGAACTTGTATGAATGCCTAAATATCAAAAAGTACTCCATACAAAGATGTAATACTCATAAACACAATAGTTCTAGGTAAGTGGTGATTGGCTGTATTGCAAGTGCTATTTTGCCAAGTACAGGAAGAGGACTTGGCCTGATATTCCTCAATGATATGTACACGTGAAAATCATTAAACCATAATTGATAGGGATATTTTATTTAATGTGCATATGATTTGCCTGACAGTAGGAGAGTAAAGTTGGCCGACTGTGATCATCGTACCTACCCACCCAATTTCCGTTACACTAGGTGGTACCATTGGGGTCGAGTTGGCTTTTTCTATTTTGGGTAGGTACGCAACCGTAATTAGTGGCAGCTTGACCGCCTTACGCTTAAAGCAATATTAGCACATTTTTAGTGAAGAGCGCCCCCAATTTCAAAATTTGATATTTTTGCACAGCTATGTTTGGTAATTGTCTAGAAAACTACACCCGCGAACGAAACGAGAATGCTTCAAAAATGTCCGTATTTATCATGAATGAGCGATTTTTGTATTTAGAACTTGGGATCGTAATTTGTAACTTTAACGGCAAGAGTCTGTAACTGCTAATTTTACTGTCCCTTCCATGATGAAATATGCCACCTCAAGAAAATGAACGTCTAACTTGACCTTGCCTAACCATAAACCAACTAATAAGGAGTGCATAGATACGTACATGGTGATTATTTCCTGCGAAAAATTTTAATATTGGAAGGCCGTTTCCAGCACCTTTGAATTATATTATCGGGGATCCCCGATAATAATTATTCTAGTTACAAAAATCCTTTGTTTGGCGACACATAGACATTGTAGGTCTTAAAACCATTCACAGGTATTTTTACTAGCCAGTTACCCAATGCAACGCGTGTACAAGCTCAAATTTTTTAATGCAAAATTAAAAAATTGGGCGCTCTTCAAAAAAATGTTGCTAATATTGCTTAATTAATATGAAACAATTTTTATTAGCTCTGAAATTTGCGATCATCAGTTTTTTCTTCGAGCCTATTCATTTACACTGCTACAGTTTATTGTAATATACCTATTGAAGTGCTCTATACCACTAATGTCTACCGTGATGCAAGTACGTCTATTGAAACGTTCATCACGATAGGAAAAAAAAAGTTCCTTTTACTAGTCAAACTGCCCTGCACAACTTTTGCAATGCCAATGCATGGGGAGTTTCTATCTTCTGGTCACCAGAACCATAGGTCACTTATCTTTTCAAGAATAAACCATTTTCACCAGGCCCTGTTTGGATTAGTATTATGATAGTTACGGTCGAACACCTTCAGCTAGGTAATGGGGGTACGGTGGAGGGGGGGGAGCGCATAGAACATTACACACAAACGGGTGAAAATGGGTTGCCTATAAATTTTAAAAATAAGTAGAAGATGAACACTTTGTGGTGGCTCAAAATTTACAATACACTGTCCTGAATGAATAATCTAACTCATGATCAAACAAGGTTTCCATTACCCTATCCTGTTTTTTCTCTCGCTCTCTTTCAGCGACTTCAATTAGATAACTACCATACAGAACAACGTACAAGCAATACCTGTTGAAATTTATTAAAGTGTACAAAAATGGTACACATCGTAACAACTATTTTTAACACTTTCAGGATTTGCTGTCTCTACCTCTAAGAAGTTATCATGGGTTATTCACTGTACCCAACAAATCAGTACAAGTCCTTTCCTAGGTAGTTTACTGTACCCAACAAAACAGAACGCTGCTATATACACTGTTGTTCACAGGCAACAAAATATGACAGGTTAGAGCATGGATGGCCACTACAACAACGACAGAAACCAATATGGACATGGCCTCGGTATTTTGCTCTAACCTTCTAAACCCAACAACAAAACTGTACCTTTAATGTGACATTGAATTTTAAATCTGTTCAAACAGCCCAAAAACCACTTTACAACCAACAGTCTCTGCCACTTTGGGTCAGTTTTGTTGTTTTGAGTGGTAGGGGACTGTAATTAAATTAATTAGTAACATTAGATGTTAATTAGGTACAAATTTTGATCACTTTGGGGTATGTTCGGCTGTTCTGTGCTATATCCCCAAAACGAGGTAGAAACTTGGATTAATTTGATCTTAATATCTTTATAATTTCCTTTTATCACACATTGGTATCCCGTATATAAAAGGTAATTAGCCTAATGAAGCCATTAAATATTTTAATTTCATTTGACCAAAGTCATCTTTAACCAAAATTGTCGCATTTGGGTGGGACCTTGCAGTGAGTCACATGAGTTTAAAGACATTTTATGAGTATGTCAAGTCAAACAAGAAAGGTTGTATAGTATACAACTAAAGCATGTGATTAAATTTGGTTATAGGAATAGCATGATTCATGAAAACAATACACGGGTACTTAGGGTTCAAGACCTGAAGACATATGTGCTCAATAGCCGTCCGATCGGTATTTTTGCGTTTTTAGTATGAAGTTCGTAAAGGTCAAACAGGTTTAGTAGCTATGGGAATACCAAATTCACTTTGTATACGGTAAGAAATTGCCCCTTAAACACTGTTAAGTTACATAAATTTTTGTCATCTTTGCTCAAAATGGTAAATACGGGCGACTTTAAATAGTGCCTATTGACCCTTTATAATACATGGATCACCTGTATATATACTATAAATGGATTCCCTGTATACTTTAATATTTGATCCACAACTTTGACAGACAACCCTATATCCTATGTATTTTTCTTGAAGAATATAGAGTAGTACTTGAATAATTAGACGTTAATTTCAAAATGACTGTGTTGTCAAAAAATAAGGAATTTTGAATTTGACCACCCTGTATGTTCAACACAGAAAACAAAACATTAGTTATTCTCCTTAATTATTTTTGGAGGCTTTGTATGTCTTTAAAAATCTGTTTTGACCTGCAAGAATTTTTGAAGAAAAAATGCAGCAAAGGTATATTAAAATGAGTGTAATTTTTCTTATATTACCCTATAGGATTTTTACCCACCCTGAATATTCTCTCTTTTGGCCATATCTGACAATCATTGTAGTATAAGCTTTCCAAAAAGGATACTTATATCAGGGGCTGACTTTAAAATAAGGTGGTGCTCGATAAAAAAAGCTCCCTGGTCATATTCAGGGGGCGCTTTAAATCGCTCTCCTACAAAGTGCTTAAGGAGAGCTGTAGGGGAGCTATCGCTCTCACACTCCTTAAATACAGTTTACATGTAAGGAATAAAAGTTGTGTTGAGAGTAATTTATATTGGTGCCATTTTTGACATTTTGCACTGTGTAACTTTTTTTGTACTCAGTTCATGACATATGGCCTACTGTAGTATTTAACAAAAGCTTGTCTCCCATTTTGTTTATACCTATTGCATCCCTATAATTTTGCACAAATAGATGCCACCCCAAGGTATTGTGGTATCATGTTACAATTTGAAATTTGTGCATGCCCTGTAAATACGGATACAAAAATTGATCATGCCAGACGAAATCGAATCAAGGTATCCTTGGGTTTTAGGATTCAACTTGACATTCTATCGAAAGTTAAATAAAAAGTAATTATCAATACACACCTCACACACAATTGCACTTCACATAAACATTGGCATTTTTATTAAGCTTCAAACATTTGCCATGCAGCGCCCTCTCAAAGTGCAACGATGTTGGACGAGATGGATCATTTTGGATGGAATTGCAATGTTGATATGTTGGGCAACTTGTGAAACTGATTTGTTGTAAATATTCATCAGGAATTGCTGATGAGATGTTTGGCTTTTGAGAGAGAGAACGGCCATCTTAACCCCATCCCATCATGCACTTTTTCCACAAAAGTACTTCTGGGTTCTTTCCCAAACAGTGTTGGTTGAAGCTTCGAATTTGGTAGAGATGCCCAAGGTAAATTGGCGAAACCGGAAGTACTGCTAGTGAAAAACCTATCGTTGTGCAAAGCTGGTGGGCTGTTTTCCCCTGAGGAGATGACCGAAAACCATCTGCTGGTAATTGCTGGTGGTATGTGTTCCACTAAGGAGACCCATGGCTGCTAACTGCTGGTGAGACTTCAAAGCTATTCCGCAAATTTTTCGCTGGAATATAAACGCTCCACTGGTAGTTTTAAGTGCAATTTCTACTAATTGAACTGCAGTCTTCAGATTATGAGTCACTTGTTCTAATCACTGGACTACATATGCCCTCAGATTTGTAACTTGGGTATCAGTTGAAGGCAAGTTTTCTCAAAAAGTTAAAAGGACACATACCTCATGACTGTTACTTGCCCAGATGAAAATCAACTTGCCCCAGGCAATAATTGAACATATGATAACGCATGACCTGTCGCTTTTTAACTTTGCTGATATTCAAACTTCCTTATTTCAGAAAAAAAATGGAAAAACCAACAAGAGAGTGGAAGTCGCTGGTGGGTCCAGGATGCAAGTATTGTGGGCGATTTATTGACAGCATTCCTCGCTATCTATCTCATCTTCAACGTCATGAGCTGAGCATCAAGCCATATTGGTATAACAATCCTTATCAACCACCAAAGGCAGGATGTGTCAAGTTTGAAACAAAACAGTCACAAAAGAAATTGTTATAAAGCTGACAAGAGTAAGCAATCCCACAGCAAACCAACAAGAAGTCAGAATAGTCCTGTAACTCATCAATGTAAACAATGTCGTAAAGGTTTCACCACAAAGCAAGAAAATATACGACATGAATTGACACACACAGGAGAAAGACCTCATCAATGTGAACACTGTGGTAAAGGTTTCATCACTAAGCAGCACAAGATGCAACATGAATTGACACACACAGGAGAAAGACCGCATCAGTGCAGGCACTGTGGTAAAGGTTTCACCACAAAGCAAGAAAATGTACGACATGAAATGACACACACAGGAGAAAGACCTCATCTGTGTAGGCACTGTGGTAAAGGTTTCACCAATAAATGGTACAAGACACAACATGAAATGATACACACAGGAGAAAGACCTCATCTGTGTAAACACTGTGGTAAAGGTTTCATCACTAAGCAACAGAAGACACAACATGAAATGGCACATACAGGAGAAAGACCTCATCAATGTAAACACTGTGGTAAAGGTTTCATCACTAAAAACCTAAAGATGCAACATGAAATGACACACACAGGAGAAAGACCTCATCAATGTAAACACTGTGGTAAAGGTTTCACCAATAAATGGTACAAGAAACGACATGAAATGATACACACAGGAGAAAGACCTCATCTGTGTAAACACTGTGGTAAAGGTTTCATCACTAAGCAACAGAAGGCACAACATGAAATTGCACACACAGGAGAAAGACCTCATCAATGTAAACACTGTGGTAAAGGTTTCATTACTAAACACAAAAAGATGCAACATGAAATGATACACACAGGAGAAAGACCTCATCAATGTAAACACTGTGGTAAAGGTTTCATTGCTAAGTACCACAAGATGCAACATGAAATGACACACACAGGAGAAAGACCTCATCAATGTAAACACTGTGGTAAAGGTTTCATCACTAAGCAGCAGAAGACACAACATGAAGTGACACACACAGGAGAAAACCACATCAGTGTAGGCACTGTGGTAAAGGTTTCACCCAAAAATGGTACAAGACACAACATGAAATGACATATACACACACAGGAAAAACCACATCAATGTAAGCACTGTGGTAAACAATTCACCACAAAACGGGCAACAATACGACATGAAATGATACACACAGGTAGTAGTAGTAGTATTAGTAAATCCAAAATTTTAAATTGGTTTTGTCCCCGTGAATGAGGGTGGCCGGATTCATCTCACACTCGCAGCAACCGCCTTTACTCCATCCTTCCACTTCAGGTGAGAAATGTTATCAATGCAAAGCACTGTGGTAGAGATTTTATCACTAAATGGAAGAGGACACTCCACAAAATGATACACAGGTGAAAAACCACATAAATGTAAGCACTATGATAAACATTTCACCATAAGACTAGCAACAAAGGTGAAAACCTTACAGATGTAAGCACTGTGGTAAAGGTTTCATCACTAAACGCAAAAAGACGCGAGATGAAATGACACACAGATGACAATCAATGTAAGCAATGTAGTAAAGATGTTATCACTAAACGGGAGAGGACATTACATGAAATGAGACACACAGGTGAACATAACCACATCAATTTAAGAGCTGACTTTGCAGAAGTTTCATTATTAGACAAAGGATAATCAAACATGAAATGACACACTGGTGAATTATACCTCATCAATGTAAGCAGTAAGGTGCTTAAAGCCACAATCAGTGATTTTTTTCCAAATTAAAAATACCCAATTTCTCTCTAAATTGCTATTGTTAGGTCATATCAACACCTTTTATTACTAACATTCTTTCTGAAAAATGTACAATGAAGCATTTTAAAGTGGTCCTGAATTGCCATTTACAACTTTTATTAGTAAACAATGCTGGACCTTGATGAAAAAATAGCCAGAAATGGTTGAATGGGATCAAATACCAAATACAAAAGAAGCTACTAACTCGGCCCCAAAAAGAAAAAGTTTGTCTCAGAAGAAATGTGAAAAGGGCGAAATGTGTTTGTTTTTTGGGTTTTTTTGCCGAATTTCCATTTTTTTGTGAAATTAAAAAAAATCTTAAAAGTGAACAAAAACCTTAAAAAAAAATGCACTTATAGACCAATTCAAACAAAATGTGTGCAGTGTTCTGAGACAAAACTTTTTTTACTTGGCCTTAATAATAAATGTATATCACAGGATTTACGACCTTAATACTTAGTGAATATGTCATTGCGTTTTGGTGTTTAAGTGGGTGGAAGTTTTGCCTCCAGTTGCCCAGACAGACTATCACATAACATTTCCTTGTTGCAATTTTGTTGCGGGGGACTATTGGGCGCATTCATGGAAGGTCAGTAAGTTCATTTTGGCCGGATTTCGTTCAAAGGTTCAGCTCGGCCTATGACACTACGTCAATGGATTAGTTAGGAATGACGACGCCCTGAGAGTGATTGACTAGAAATCACTTGGCCCCCAATTTTTTTATCACAGAATGTACTTAATTGTATTTCGATTATTTCTCACACAAACACACAAGCATGTGCGCAATTTCATATAAATTTAGACGCATGTACACGTACATTATACACTTATACATGTAGCAGGGGCGGATCCAGGATTTGAAAAAACGTCAAAATTACCGGGGGGCTGAAAGGCTGAAACTTGTCCAAAAGCTTCCAAAACGGGCTGATTTTGCAAGATTTGCAGAATTACCGGGGGGCGCGCCCCCTCCGCCCCCTCCCTGGATCCGCGCCTGTATAGGCCTGTAAGTAAACACACAAATACATACACATAGAAATTAAACATCATACATCAAATGTCCTTTACTGTTTGTGCGTAATCGTATCAAAGTAGAAATATTACATATACATAAGCGTAATTATCAGTATCAACTATGAAATGACCTTTCAAACATTCTACTAGTGCCAATACTTCAAGAATTAGTTAGCACTATATTAAGTTGATATTATGTAAGATGGCTGTTTTCCAAATGATCGTAAACATGTCAGACGGAATTTGATACAAAGCTTGTCTCCCATTTTGTTTATACCTATTGCATCCCTATAATTTTGCACAAATAGATGCCACCCCAAGGTATTGTGGTATCATGTTACAATTGGAAATTTGTGCATGCCCTGTAAATGCGGATAAAAAAATTGATCATGCCAGACGAAATCGAATCAAGGTATCCTTGGGTTTTAGGATTCAACTTGACATTCTATCGAAAATTAAATAAAAAGCAATTATCAATACACACACATCGATGGATAGACAAACAATTGCACTTCAGATAAACATTGGCATTTTTATTAAGCTTCAAACGTTCACCATGCAGCGCCTTTTCAAAGTGCAACCATGTTGGACGAAATGGATCATTTTGGATGGAATTGCAATGTTCATATTTTGGGCAACTTGTGAAACTGATTTGTTGTAAATATTCATCAGGAATTGCTGATGAGACGTGTTTGGCTTTTGAGAGAGAGAACGGCCATCTTAACCCCATCCCATCATGCACTTTTTCTCCAAAAGTACTTCTCGGTTCTTTCCCAAACATAGAGTGTAATTGGTTGTAGCTTCAAATTTGGTAGAGATGCCCATGGTCAATTTGGCGAAACTGGAAGTACTGCTAGTGAAAAACCTATCGCTGTGCAAAGCTGGTGGGCTGTTTTCCCCTGAGGAGGTGACTGAAAACCACCTGCTGGTAATTGCTGGTGGGACATGTTCCACTATGAGACCCATGGCTGCTAACTGCTGGTTAGACTTGAATGCTATTCTGCAATTTTTTTGCTGGAGGGTAAACGCCCCACCGGCAGTTTTCAGTGCAATTTCTACTAATTAAACTGCAGTCTTAAAATTATGAGTCACTTGTTCTAATCACTGGACTACATATGCCCTCAGATTTGTAACTTGGGTATCGGTTGAAGGCAAGTTTTCTCAAAAAGTCAAAAGGACACATACCTCATGACCGTTACTTGCCCAGATGAAAATCAACTTGCCCCAGGCAATAATTGAACATATGATAACTCGCGGCCTGTCGCTTTTTAACTTTGCTGATATTCAAACTTCCTTATTTCAGAAAAAAATGGAAAAACCAACAAGAGAGTGGAAGTCGCTGATGGGTCATGGATGCAAGTATTGTGGGCGATTTATTGACAGCATTCCTCGCTATCTATCTCATCTTCACCATCATGAGCTGAGCATCAAGCCATATTGGTATAACAATCCTTATCAACCACCAAAGGCAGGATGTGTCAAACTTGAAACAAACAGTCACAAAAGAAATTGTTACAAAGCTGGCAATAATAAGCAATCTCACAGCAAACCAACAGGAAGTCAGATTAGCCCTGTAACTCATCAATGCAAGTACTGTGGTAAATATTTCACCACAAGAAAGAAGACAGTAAGACATGAGATGACACACACAATTGAGAAACCTCATAAATGTAAGCACTGTGGTAAAGGTTTGACCACAAAGTTGGGCAAGACACAACATGAAATGATACATACAGGAGAAAGACCTTACCAATGTGTACACTGTGGTAAAGGTTTCATCACCAAGTACCAGAAAACACAACATGAAATGACACACACAGGAGAAAGACCTCATCAGTGTAAACACTGTGGTAAAGGTTTCATCATTAAGCAGCAGAAGATGAAACATGAAATGACACACAGAGGAGAAAGACCGCATCAGTGCAGGCACTGTGGTAAAGGTTTCACCAATAAATGGTACAAGATAAAACATGAATTGACACACACAGGAGAAAGACCTCATCAGTGTAGACACTGTGGTAAAGGTTTCACCAATAAATGGTACAAGACAAAACACGAAATGATGCACACAGGAGAAAGATCTCATCTGTGTAAACAGTGTGGTAAAGGTTTCGCTACAAAGCAGCATAAGATAGAACATGAAATGGCACACACAGGCGAAAGACCACATCAATGTATACACTGTGGTAAAGGTTTCACCACTAAGCAACAAAAGAAACGGCATGAAATTGGACACACAGGCAAAAGACCACATCAATGTATACACTGTTGTAAAGGTTTCACCACAAAGCAAGAAAAGAAATGACATGAAATGACACACAGAGGAGAAAGACCTCATCAATGTAAACAATGTGGTAAAGGTTTCATCACTAAGCAACAGAAGACACAATATGAAATGGTACACACAGGAGAAAGACCTCACCAATGTAAACACTGTGGTAAAGGTTTCATCACTAAGTACTACAAAACACAGCATGAAATGACACACAGAGGAGAAAAACCTCATCAATGTAAACACTGTGGTAAAGGTTTCACCAGAAAGCAAGAGAAGATGAAACATGAAATGATACACACAGGAGAAAGACCTCATTAATGTAAACACTGTGGTAAAGGTTTCATTGCTAAGCAGCAGAAGACACAACATGAAATGACACATACAGGAGAAAACCGCATCAGTGTAGACACTGTGGTAAAGGTTTCACCAAAAAATGATACAAGACACAACATAAAATGAAAACCACATAAGCACTGGTAAACATTTCACCACAAAATGGGTGACAATAAGACATGAAATGACACACACAGGTGGTAGTAGTAGTAGTAAATCCTAAGTTTTAAATCCGGTTTTGTGCCCGTGAACGAGGGTGGTTGGATTCACCTCACACTCGCAGCAACTGCCTTTACTACATCCTTCCACTTCAGTTGAGAAATGTTATCAATATAAAGCACTACTGTGGTAAAGGTTTTATCACTAAATGGGAGAGGACACTCCATGAAATGATACACACAGGTGAAAAAACACATAAATGTAAGCACTGTGATAAACATTTCACCATAAGACCAGCAACAAAGGTGAAAACCTTACAGATGTAAGCACTGTGGTAAAGGATTCATCACTAAACGCAAAAAGACGCGAGATGATATGACACACAGATGACAATTAATGTAGGCAATGTAGTAAAGATGTTATCACTAAACGGGAGAGGACATTACATGAAATGAGACACACAGGTGAAAATAACCACATCAATTTAAGAGCTGACTTTGTACTTTGTAGAGGTTTCATTACTAGACAAAGGATGATCAAACATGAAATGACACTGGTGAATTATACCTCATCAATGTAAGCAGTAAGGTGCTTAAAGCCACAATCAGTGAATTTTCCAAATTAAAACTACCCAATTTGTCTCTAAATTGCTAGTGTTAGGTCATATCAACACCTTTTATTACTGTTCTTTCTGAAAAACGGACAATGAAGCATTTTAATGTGGTCTTGAAAATTTACAACTTTTATTAGTAAACAATGCTGGACCTTGATGAAAAATAGCCAGAAATGGTTGAATGGGATCAAATACAAAAGAAGCTACCAACTCGGCCCCAAAAAGTTCCACCATAAGTTAATGTGCCAGTTGAACTGTATGCAAACAACAGCAATGCCCCATTTATCCTTTACTTCCTTTAAATAATTTTAAAATTGATAAGCGACTATAACGAGGATGTTAATCAAATACACCATGCTCCCTATTCACCCCTCGCCTCTTTTGGCAGACAAAAATATACATACTGTTAAAGGTCCATGGCCCGATCGCTAATAGCCTCGTCCCCAGAAGCCCAGATTTTACCGTAAGTGGTCAACATTTTGGTATCAGAAGAAAGCTACTATTTTTCTCATTTACCCTGTGAAATCTTAGAGCCAAAGGATGTTTGGTTTGGAAGTTATGAGCGAAAATGTGACCCATTTTGGTCGACCAATATTAATTTTACACAGTACTCTATGGGGCTTACAAAATCACGTTTTTAGCTCTCGCATCAAAACGGGTTGCAATATCGGCGCGAAATTTAACAGATGGGTTTTTGGAGTGAAGGCCAATCTATCAAGATGAAAACTTCATATCCTTAAATCGGGCCATCCCCCTTGAACTATATTTATATAGTATATAGCATTTTTTCCCAGGTTTTGATAATGAACATTTCTTATTTTAACTTTATTTCTTAGCGTATCCACAAGTCATTGGTAATGGCTTGTGGTGGTGTCAGGATTTATTCATCTAAGTAAGCTGATCCGGGGCTGCGTTTATCCATGATACGGATATGCCCTAATTTTGTAATTTGGGTATCAGTTGAAGGCAAGTTGTCTCAAAAAAACACATACCTCAAGATCTTTACTTGCCCAGCTAAAAATCAACTTGCCCCAGGCAATTGAACAAATATGATAATGCATAGCCTGTTGCTTTTTAACTTTGCTGATATCCAAACTTCCTTATTTCAGAGAAAATGGAAAAACCAACAAGAAAGTGGGAGTTGCTGATGGGGCCAGGATGCAAGTATTGTGGGCGATTTATTGACAGCATTCCTCGCTATCTATCTCATCTTCACCGTCATGAGCTGAGCATCAAGCCATACTGGTATAACAATCCTTATCAGCCACCAAAGGCAGGATGTGTCAAATTTGAAACAAACAGTCACAAAAGAAATTGTTACAAAGCTGACAAGAGTAAGCAATCTCACAGCAAACCAACAGGAAGACAGAATAGCCCTGCAACTCATCAATGTAAGTACTGTGGTAAATGTTTCACCACAAGAAAGAAGACCGTAAGACATGAGATGACACACACAATTGAGACACCTTATAAATGTAAGCACTGTGGTAAAAGTTTGACCACAAAGTTGGGCAAGACACAACATGAAATGATACACAGAGGAGAAAGACCTCATCAATGTAAACACTGTGGTAAAGGTTTCATCACTAAGCACCAGAAGATGAAACATGAAATGTTACACACAGGAGAAAGACCTCATCAGTGTAAACACTGTGGTAAAGGTTTCACTACTAAGCAGCAGAAGACACACCATGAAATGACACACACAGACGAAAGACCTTATCAGTGCAAACACTGTGGTAAAGGTTTCACCACAAAGCACAAAATTATACAACATGAAATGACACACACAGGAGAAAGACCTCATCAATGTAAACAATGTGGTAAATGTTTCACCAATAAATGGAACAAGACACAACATGAAATGACACACACAGGCAAAAGACCTCATCAATGTAAACAATGTGGTAAAGGTTTCATCACTAAGCACCAAAAAACACATCATGAAATGACACACAGAGGAGAAAGACCTCATCAATGTAAGCACTGTGGTAAAAGTTTCACCAGAAAGCAAGACAAGATACGACATGAAAAGACACAGCCACACAAAGAAAGGGCCTCATCATGTACACAATTGTGGTAAGGGTTTCAAACTACTAAATTCAGCTGAAGACACAACATGAAATGAAACACACAGGCCCGAAAGGCCTCATCGTGTATACACTGTAAGGTAAAGTTTCCCACACAGCGAGACAAAATTACCACAGAATGACACCCAACCGCGAAATGCCTCATCAGTTTAAAACACTGTGGTAAATGTTTCACTACTAGCAGCAAATACACCCATGAAATGACCACACAGACGAAGAACCTTTTCAGTGCATACAATGTAGTAAAGGTTTCACCACAAAGAACCAAATTATACGACATGAAAGATACACCCAGGAGAAAGACTCATCAATGTAAACAATGTGAAAGGTTCATTGCTAAGGAGCAGAAGACACAACATGAAATGACACACGAGGAAGAAAGACCTCATCAATGTAAACAATTGTGGTAAGGGGTTCCCTACTAAGCAGCTGAAGACACGACATGAAATGACACACAAGGGCTCAAGACCTCATCAGTGTAGGTCACTGTGGTAAAGGTTTCCCAGTAAATGGTACAAGACGCGACATGAAATGACACACGCACACAGGAGAAAGACCTCATTCAATGTAAACATGTGGTAAAGGTTTCACCACCAAAGCTGAGAAAAAATACAACAGGGAAATGACACAACCAGGAGAAAAGCCTATATGTAAAAACTGTGGTAAAGGTTTCATACTAAGCAGCGGAGCACCCCATGACCTGACACACACAGACGAAAGACTTATCAGTGGCTACACTGTGGTAAAGTTTCACCACAAAGTACAAAATTATAGGACATGAAATGAAACACACAGGAGAAGACATTATCAGTGCATACACTGTGGTAAAGGTTTCACCCACCAGCACAAAAAAAAAAATTATACGAATGAAATGAAACACACGGAGAAAGGCCTCATCGATTAAACATGTGGTAAAGGTTTCACTACTAGCAGTCAGTTTGAAGACACACCATGAAATGACACACACAGAAGAAAAGCCTATCAGGAATACATGTGGTAAGGTTTCACCAAAAAGCGCACAATTATACGACATGAAATGACACAACACAGGAGAAAGACCTCCTCAAGTTAAACAATGTGGTAAAGGTTTCATTGCTAAGGAGCAGAAGGACACAACATGAAATGATACAACAGAGGCGAAAAACCTCTCAATGTAAACAATGTGGAAAAGGTTTCATCACTAAGCAAGATAAGATCCGACATGAAATGACACACACAGGAGAAGGACCTGCATCAATTGTAAAACACGTGGTAAAGGTTTCATCACTAAGCGAAAACAATGGCTCAAAATGAAACTTGAATACAAGGAGCAAGACATCCATCAATGTAAACAATGTGGAAAAGGTTTCACTTACTAAGACAAGAAGATGCAACATGAAATGAGACACACAGGAGAAAAATGCATCAGTGTAGTACCTGAGTAAAGTTTCACCAAAAATGGTAAAGACAACAGGAAATGACAAATAAACACACAGGAAAAACCACATCAATTGTAAGCACTGTGTAAAACATTTTACCAAAAAGGGCGACAATAAGACATGAAATGACCCACACTGAATGGGAGAGGACACTCAATGAAATGATACACGCAGTTGAAAATACCACATACATGTAAGCACTTGGATAAACATTTTCACCTTAAAGACAGCAACAATAAGATATGAGCAGTGGCAGATTTAGAGTCAGCAGTGTAGCAGCTGCTGGACAGGGTCCCCTTAAAATATTGCTCTCAGGACCCCTAAGACGCCCCCTAGTCGACATAAAGTACGACAATGCTTCGCGACAGTAAAGGGCCCCACCTTAATTAAGCTGCTGACAGGGCCCTTCTCCTTAAATCTGCCACTGGATAGAAAGGACACCAAAAGGTGTGAAAACATTACAGATGTAAGCACTGTGGTAAAGGTTTCATCACTAACGCAAAACGACGCAGAAAGTATATATACACACAGATGACAATTAATGTAGGCAATGTAGTAAGATTTTATCACTAAACAGGTGAAGATAGGGAGGAGCACAGACCCAGGTCAACATCATTGTTATATCCTCACATACAGAAAGGTTTATGACACCTTTAGGTAGTGATTATGGCCCTCTATATCAACGTGGGGTTGGTAGTACTCTCAAAATTTTCCATAGGGCCAATTTAAAGTTTACACAGGGTTCAAACTTTTAAAATGCTCCATTGCTCGTTTTGAAATATGCCACATGTCCGTCTTTGTCATAAGGATTCAAAAATGTTGAAGTTTTAACAATTGGACAACAAACTTTTGGAGGGATATTGGGGATCGAGGGGGGACCGGTGGGGAGGGTTGTCGAGGGGGCACGGTTGGGTCGTTGTGGAGGGGGAAGGGCGGGGGATTGGGGGACCGAATTGTGGGTTGTGGGAGGGGGATAGGGGTTGGGGAGGGGGATGGGTGGGGACGCTTACATTTTTGATTTTATGACGAAATGTACATGCTCACGAAACTTGGGGTTGGTGGGTGTAAGCTTGGGCTAGCAAGAGAATTCAAAGGGCTTCAAAAAACTATTTGAGATTGGGAGTTTATCGCTTGCAACAACAACTTGTTTTTTTTGGGACAAAGAAGACAACACCTTTACTCATACAGTTGCACTCTGGTTGCTGCTTTTTTGTCCTACAGCTATGCGCGAAAGAGGCGCACTTCTGTGGTTCGGAAAAACCGCCTTGTATTTATATGTGGCCCTACTTTTTTTTATAATTTTATTTAAAAGTTTAACTCTTATTAAATATCATCATAATGCAATTCATTGGTTTGCTGCTACATGTATGATAGTTTTGTTTTAAATACACCTGAAATTAATTAAAAAATATGCCCTATAATGAATGTGTGTTTTTGGACAACAGCCCAGAAAGCCTCTACATTACTATGAAGCTTATATCCTTTTGAGGTCTATCCAACAGAGCAGAATGAGGACAACCAGGCTGGGGTAATCACCCTACTCTTTAGTGACTATGATATAATTATGCATGTGCAGGTATAACTCTCTGAACATATACATGGAACTGACAGCTTTAACAATCGTCTCCAAAGGATGGGGTGTGTATCATGGTCTTGTCCCTAATCGAACCAGGGGTGGGGGGGGTGGGGGGGGGGGGGAGGCAAATTCTTCTTATTTTAATCAATAGCCGCTTAAAATGGGTGATCCGGTCGACAACCTTCACTGCCCACTTCAATCAAAATGAGATTTGGTATCATAATTTTTCTCATTACCCCAGTGATTCAGGCCCAGGGAATGACCCAAAATCTCCAAACATTGGTCAACCACATTTATTAAGAGACACAGGACATTCCCAGAAAGAAGTGCCACCAATTTTTTTTTTTTCGACCCTTGGTTTTATATATGTTTGGAATGCTTAACAATGTAATTAGATCACACACCTGAGTGAATAAGCCAAATATTTTTGTCTTTTATGTCATAAGATGATGTTAGTATTTTCTTTCTGTGCACAACAGAAAATCAAAGCATGGTTTTCTATCGGTAACGATACCATAGCAGCAAGTTCAAACGAAAGTTTGCATTTTTTCTTTTGTACATCTTTTGTTCCAATAACCTTTGAATGTTCTTGGTAGGTGCATGGTCTACAACCGATTCCGTGCAATTTGAGAGAAATTTTTGTATCCTCAAAAAAATCTCCTTCACTTTATACCGCTCTGCGATACCGGGGTGTCCAAAAAAAGTGGTGCAAGCAGATAAACCTCCCGATTTCTCAAAAACTGCTGAAGCTGTGTAGTTCCTTTTCATGGAGGGTATTAATTATACTCTTTGTATAATTGTGGCATCCATGACCACCGCCCATACAATCCAGAGATATAAACGATTATTAAAGACCCTCTGTTTTTCATCCATTCCAATGGGATTTACACAGTTAGTGATTTCGGTACATCAGATAGATTTGTGGTTCCAATCGGAATTGATTAATTATCACCTAATACCTGAAGCTGATATGCTACCAAATTAGTGCAGTGCTGTATCTGAACCAATATCTACATATTCTACTAATATAAACTTTTAAGCGACAATACTCATTCTAATGGTTTAATATCTTTTGAAATATAATTGTCGGGAGTAATGCAATGTACATTGAACAGATTTTAAGAAAGAATGTATGTGCGAAATGAAATTTTCGAATCCAAGTCAATTGTAAGTAAGAACTTAATCATACACAATGAAATGACAGGTGTGATCCTCTTAGCTTAGTTCATGAAAATGAATGGCGCGTTCCTCCAATTGCGTATATATAAAACCTTCACAAAGATGAGAAACTTCCAGAAATCGTATCTGTTGTGGTCATTACACATTTGGGTTTGGACAAAGATGCCATGCAAAACCGGTTCCACCTCTCCCCTCTGCTGCCGAGCAAAGGACTTCAGTCACTAAGCTATTTTTAATTTCTTTCGTTTTTGTAAAAGATTTGACTATATGTAATGACATTTAACACAGGCGCCACTTGTTTCAATTTAGAATTTATCAAAAAAATCTCCAACAGGTTAGAAGATACCAAAATATACATAACGGAAGTTTTGATTTGTGCTGATCAAATTGTTTAGAGAAAAAATTGCGACTGTAGCTCAATCATTACACATTTATATTCATATGCCTATTTTTGCCACTTAATAAATCTAAAAAAAACGATATCCTGTGCATGTTGTATTTCCTTATTGTTATATTAAATGGTATGCCGAATCAACATAGTTCATTTAATGGTGTTGAAAATCGCTCACCTGACAGCCATAAGACAAATACTGTTAACTGTATAAATCCCATTGGCATGGTTGAAAAAAGCTGGCCTTATAATAATCGTTCCTATCTCTGGTTTGCGTGGGCGTATTATCATGGGATTTGTACAATTTATACAAAAGATTTATTATTAATATTCACCATGAGAATGAAATTCACAGCTTCATTAGTTTTTTTGGAGAAATCGGGGTTTTTCTGCTTGCACCACGTTTTTTGGACACCCTTATAGGTCAATTTAGTGCACTGTTTTTGCTTTTACTATCCAAATGCTAGACCACTTTAACTCATTATCGTGTTTGTATGGCTCCAAGTGTGGGCAAATATAATTGATTCCAAACATAATAATGATGAATTGGATGATTTACGCCCAATAATTTAATGGCTCCCCTCCTCGGCTATGAGTTTTAAAATATGGGCTCGACTATGTCTCTCCCAATATTTTTTTGCAAAACTCATATTCTTGACCAATAAATATGGGCTCAATCGATCCAGTTTTAATACAAAATTTGTTTCAGACGTTTTGGTGATATGCTTTCCATTAAATGTACATGGTAATTAGAAATTTACTTACGTGTAGTTTTTATATTGGTATAATGGTTTCAAGTTTGTTTGGTAAAATGTTTGATTGACTGTTATCCAAATAAAAAATGAACACGATTGAATGTTGAGTGTGTTCTATTTTTAAATAACTCATTCACTTCATGTGAAGAGAACATGAAAAATCAATCCAACTGCCTCGGGTCACCCCCCCCCTTTAAAATACAGATTAAATTCATAATTTTGGTTTGTTACTCGATCAAGCCCAGCAAGTGGCCCCACAGGAATTGAACTGGCCCCTCGGCAACCAAATACAATACCCCCGACCAGTGCGCCACACAACTCTCCTTCATCTTAAGATCGGCACTATTCTTTTGTATCTAAGTAATACAAAAACTACAAGAAAATGGGGGTGCGGCGGCGGGGGGATGGGGGTGCGGTCGCACCCCAAATTCCACAAAAGGGGCAAAAAGCCACGTTTTGCTGAATTGTTGATATTAGGTCAAAATTTAGAGATATTTTGGAAAGTCCACCTTTAGTGAGGAAATTTTCAAAAAGTCCAAAAGACCATTTAGTGGGTTAGGTCTACTTTCTATCAAAAAAAGTCCACATTTTCGAAAAAAGCTTTTTTGAACTCCTGCACCTACCTCCGAAAATAAATCCTGCGAACGCTCTGGAAAAGTAGCCTAAACTCACTGACTCTACAACAGAGGTCTCATAGGCAGCCCGCGGGCCAAATCCGCCCGCCAACCATTATTTTTTGGCCCCTCGACTTTGCTCTAATATAAGGGAAACTAAGAATTTCAGGTGTATTTGCCCAATTTGGGAACTTTTTAACATGTTCATTCTCTGGGCCTTCAGCTAATATAATTGAAACCCCGCTCTACACAGTGGGCATGGTCTTTAGTGTCTTGCTAAGCATGCAAGACTTCATATTGTCTTTTAGTTAAGTAAATTTAACCCCTAACAACTTAAGCAGGTATGACTTCGCATTATGTCTTAATACGTATTTACCCCTAACAACAAGCATGCATGACTTCATATTGTCTTTTAGTTACATATTTACCCCTAACAACTTAAGCATGCCATGACTTCATCATTATGTCCTTAATTACGATTACCCCTAACAACAAGCATGCATGACTTCATTTTGTCTTTTAGTTGACGTATTTACCCCCTAACAAGGCTGTTAATCCACAAAATGCTGCACCTGTATAATGTTATGTCCAAATTGTAGTTGTAGTTACAGACTTACGAACTACATTCAAATCAATTGTGACTCTCCTTTTTTTTATGTGTAATTAAAAATAGTCATCAGAACTAAGTTAGTCACCTAAAATGCTTATTAATTCCAAAGGTAGCTGATGAATCGTATTTTTGGACGGATTGGCGTAGCAAAATCTGGCTTATAAATTGGCAATGTCCTGGATGTATATATGTATGTAAGGATGTACGTATGTAAGGACATACGTGTGTGTGGTCTGGGCACAAAAAAGGTCAACATTTCGCCATCCTTTTTTTCCAGATGGCTAGAGTACCCATCTTGTCAATCACTGATCGTAACACCTAAATTGAGGGCCGTTGAAGCAGCGCAGCCAAGAATTGGTTGGCAAATCAAACAAGCCCCTCTGGAATGCCTAGCTCTGGGTGTTGAGCAAACTTACGGCTGAGACAGAGCGAGACAATGCAAAAGAAATTCCTCATTGATCGAACCAACCATTCAAGGAATGCATGGCGGAATCTCTCAATGCCAATGTTGAATGAATCATAAATCTGACGAACTGCCAAACTCAACAAACAGATGGATGACTTGAAAGTCGCAGATGAGAAGGGTGATGTAATACAACTGGACCTTATTCACAAATCTTGGTCTGGATAGAAGATCTTCCACCAAAGTCAAGAAAAGGGATGGTACAGCCCATCAAGTGCAAAAGACTTCTTATGAGTGGCGGCAATACTTACTCTCTCTACTCAACAACGAATATGGTCCACCAACATCTGACCCTACCTTCTCATGTCGATCAGGACCTTCCTTATGCCAAGAACCCACCATCCTGAAGAAACGCAAAAGGCAATTCAAGGAATGGAAAAACACAGGGTAGCTGGAGTGGACAGTGCCAATAACTCAGAAGCAAAGGCACTCAGAAGTGGTTGGGAGTAATGTTGCAGGTCATCCACAATTGTGCTTTGAAGTTTTTCAAACACCAACTCTTACACCAGCCCCCGAACAGTGGATCACTAACATCATTGTTCCTTTGCCTAAGAAGGGAGACCTCAGCTGCATGAATAATTACAGAGGAATTACCTTGATGTCAGTGGCAGCAAAAGTCTACAACAAAATCCTGTTAACAAGAATACGAGAGCATGTTGATCCTATACTAAGATCCAACCAAGCTGGTTTTCCCCCAGGTAGAAGCTGTGCACAGCAGGTTCACATCCTAAGGAGAATCATGGAGGCGTTTCAGAGGTATCAACTTCCACTCACCATCACCTTCATCGATTTCAAGAAAGCCTTTGACTCGATCAACAGAAAGGTCATGTTCTCGGTTCTTCGGCACTATGGTATCCCAGACAGGTTGGTAAAAGCTATAGGCGTCCTCTACAGCAATTCCAAAAGCGCTGTTATGGTAGATGGAAAAATCTCGGAGCCATTCCTCGTTTCCACAGGTGTACTGCAGGGAGATGTATTAGCTCCCTTTATTTTCATTGTGCTGATAGACTACTTGCTGCAAAAGGCAACTAAAGACACAGATTCCGGATTGATGACACATCCACATCAGTCCAGGAAGGTATCCAGCCAAAATCTTAAATGACCTAGATTTCGCTGACGATATCGCCCTACTGGAGTCTTCAATCCCTAGAGCTCAGGCACAGTTATCAAGAACAGCAGCTGCAGCTGAAGAATTGGGCCTTATCATCAGTGTGCAAAAGACAGAGTACATGACTACCAACTGCAACCCACTTCCACTGCTTAAAGCTTATGGCGATTGCATCAACCATGTCTCCGACTTCAAATATCTTGGTTGTATGATGGCTTCCAGTTCTAAAGACCTTGAAAACAGACGAAAAGCCCTTGCCTAGTCAGCATTTTGGAAGTTGGAGCGCGTATGGAGAAGTCAAAGTATACCGATCGAAATGAAAGTACGCCTCTTCAACACAACATGCGTGACAGTATTTTGTATGGCTGTGAATCTTGGGTGCTGACAAACAAATTGGAGAGTAAGGTCAATTCTTTCGCAACATGTTTGCTACAGAATCATGCTGAACGTCAAGCGCATTGATCGTGTCCCAAATGCCAAAATCTATGATGCTACAGGTACGGAGCCTCTGATGAACCGAGTAAGACTGAGACAGCTTACTTTTCTTGGTCATATTCTAAGGATGCCAGAGGGAGAGCCTAGTAGGTCATATGCTTTCTACACACCGTCGCATGGCAAGAGGAAGCCAGGCCGACAGAGAACATCATATCTCTCCTACATCCAAAAGCTCTTGGGGGATACAAACAACATGTTGCAACCAAAGGCTATCTCCAACTTGGCCCAAAACAGAAGTGACTGGAGGAAACTTGCGATCGCCTGCTGCGCAGTCGACTGATGATGATGATGAGAGTACCCAAACTTAGATATATTGTAGGAGGGCACAAGCCCCTACTAACCATGGAATCCATCCCCCAGGGTCCTCCCCTGGGTGTGACAGGGGTGTGGGGAAATGTCAAAAAAGGTCAACATTTCACAAAAAAAGGTAAACATTTTGCCATAATTTTTTTTCCAGACTGAGCTAGAGTACCCAAATCTAGGTATATGGTAGGAGGGCAACAAAGCCCCTACAACCATGCAGATCCAATTCCCCAGTGTCTCCAATGGGTCGGACAGGGGGGGGTTTTGGGGGAAATATAAAAAAGGTCAACATTTCACAAAAACGGTAAACATTTTGCCCATAACATTGTTTTCCAGATAGCTAGAGACCCAAACTTAGATATAATTGTGGTTAGAGCACAAGCAGCGTACTAACCATGGAATCCATTCCCCCAGGGTCCTCCCCTGGGTTGGACAGGGGGTGGGGGGAAATGTAAAAATTCAAACATTGTGCCATAATTTTTTTTCCAGATAAGCAAGAGACCCAAAACTTAGCATATTGCAGGAGGACACAGCCCTACTAAACATGTAATCCATCCCCCAGGGTCCCACCAGGGGTCTGACAGGGGGTGGGGAAATGTCAAAAAAGGTTGTCAACATTCCCAAATATTCAAACTTTTTTATAGATGAGTTAGAGTAGCCAAACCTCATATAATTTTAGTCGAGAGACTGAACAGTGTTTAGACCTATTCCTTTGATAAGCTCCTAGGCGACAGCCTAACTGCCCGATATGGAGTTTTGTTGAGGTTTGGGTCCAACAGTCCACTACCTAGGATTTTTAAAGGAACCATTTAATAGAAGAAAAGAAAAAGATGAGCGGAAATGACAATGAGTTGGTTACAATTCGACTGAAAAGCTATATTATTATCGATCCAAAAAAGACATGAAAGAAACAGTGGCGTAACCAGGGGGGGCAGCTGCCCCCCCCCCCCCGTGGGGAATCTTGCCGCCCCCCCTGTTCGCATTCAGTAAGGACATTTAGGCTTCGGCGACCGTAAGGGCCCCACTTAATTAAGCGGCTGACAAGGCCCTTCTCCTTAAATCTGCTACTGGATATGAAATGACACACAGAAGGTGAAAACATTACAGATGTAAGCACTGTGGTAAAGGTTTCATCACATACCGCAAAACGACGCAAGATGATATGAACCACAGATGACAACTTATGTCGGCAATGTAGTAAAGATTTTATCATAAACCAGGAGATAGATGAGGAGCACAGACCCAGTCAACATCATATGTTTATTCCCCTCACTACAGCAAGGTTTGAAAACCTTTGGTAGTTAGTATGGACCCGCTATATCAATGCTAAGGTTGGTAGTACTCTCAAATATTTCAATGGGGGCCATTTAAGTTTCACAGGGGTCAAACCTTCAAAATGCTCCCGTATGTTGAAACATGAATGCCACATTGTTCCGTCTTGGTCATAAGGATCAAAAAATGTTGAAGTTCAATTGGAAACACCTTTTGGAGGTATGATTGGGGGATCGATGGTACCCGGGGGGGTGGTTTGGTCGGGGGGCCTGGTTGGGAGTTGTGGAGGGAAGGGCGGGGGATTGGGGGACGAATGGGGGTATGTGGCGGGGGTATTGGGTTGGGGAGGGGATGGGTGGGGGAAGCTTACAAATTTGATTTGTCTATGATCGAAATGTACATGCTCACGAAAACTTGGGGGTGGTTGTAGCTTGGGCAGCCCAAGATAATTCAAGGGGCTTCAAAAAACTATTTGGAATTGGAGTTTTATCGCTTGCACAACTTTTTGGAGGACAACCTGTCCTCATAACAGTTGCACTCTGGTGTACTGCTTTTTGTCTTACAGATATGCGCGAGAAGCAGGCGAGACTTTCCTTGTTGTTCAGAACCGCCTTGTATTTATATAGGGCCCTACTTTAATTTATAATTGTATTTAAAAAAAGTTTAAACTTCATGATTCTCTTTTGAGTTAAAACCACAATCAGTAATTTAGTTTTTTTAAATAATATGTTTTTGTTTTAATAACTTGAAATTACTTAATAATGCCCTATCTGAAGTTGTTTATTTGTACAAAGCCCAAGCCAGCTCTCTACCTTACTATAAGCTTATATCCTTTTAGGTGCTATCCAACATAGCAGAATGAGGCCACCAGCGGGGTAATCACCCTACTCTTTTATGACTATGATTATCATTATGATGTGCAGGTATAACTCTCTGAACATATAACATTGAACTGACAGCTTAACATCGTCTCCAAAGGATGGGTTTTATCATGGTTCATTGTCCCGTAATCGAACCATGGGGAGAGCAATTCTTAGTTTAATCATAGCTTCTTAAAGATGGGTGAATTTGGTCGACAACCCTTCACTGCCCCCCTTCATCACCTTGAGATTTTGTAATCCTATTTTTTTTCTCATTACCCTTACCCCAGTGAGTCTAGGCCCAGGGAATGAACAAAAAAGTCTCCAAACATTGGTTACACCCACATTTATTAAGAAGACATCTAGGACCATTTCCAGAAAGACGTGCCACCCCATTTTTTTTTTTTTTTCGAAATGGTTTTATTATATGTTTGTGAGGAATGCTTACCAATGTCTTAGATCCCACCTGAAGTGAAAAAGCCAAATATGTTGTCCCTTTATGTCATAAGATGATATTCGTATTTTCCTGT
Source organism: Ophioderma brevispina (assembly GCA_023653785.1). Lineage (NCBI taxonomy): Eukaryota > Metazoa > Echinodermata > Ophiuroidea > Amphilepidida > Ophiodermatidae > Ophioderma > Ophioderma brevispina. Next base: position 29,143 of record JAMKCH010084292.1, on the reverse strand, counting down.
TGTGCACACAGAAAATCAAAGCGTGGTTTTTCTATAGGACGATTCAATACAAACCAAGTTTTCAAAAGACGGTTTTGCATTTTTCTTTTGTACAAGTTTTGTCCAATAAAACTTGGAATGTTCTTGTAGGTTTGTGTACAACCCGATCCAGTGGCATTTGAAGAACTTTGTATCCTCAAAAAATTATCTCCTTCACTTTAATACAACTCTCTCCTATACAGGGTGTCCCAAAAAAAAAGTGGTGCAAGCAGATACCGTAAACTTCTCCGATTATGTCTCAAAAACTGCTGCAGCTGTGTATTTTCATCATTTTCTGGCGGCTATTACTATCTCTTTTTTATACATTGGTGCAAATCCATGACAATCCGCCCACACAATCCAGAGAATATAAACGATAGTAAAGACCCTCTGTTTTTCATCCATTCCAATGTGATGTACATTACACACGTTAGTGATTATCGGTAACAGTCAGATATATTTGTGGTCAATCGTGAGCATTGATTCATGATAACCGAGAACCTGAAGACTGATAAATGCTCCTAAATTAGTGCAGTGCTTTATCTGAACAAATATCTTACATGATATCTAATAATACTACTTTTAAGCTGAAATTACTCATCTAAGGGTTATCTCTTTTGAAGACTTATTGGTCGGGGAGTAAATGCAGTGTACATTGAACCGATTTTAATAAAGCAATGTATGTTGGGCTGACATGAAATTGTTAGATCCAAGTCAATGTGTTAGTAAAGAAATTAATCAATAAATTACAGGTGTGATCCTCTAGAGCTTTAGTTCAGGTGAAAATGAATGAATGGCGCGTTCCTTCAATTGCGTTATATATAAAACAACCGTCACAAGATGAGAAACTCCAGAAAAATCGTACTGGTTGTGTCATTAAACATTTGGGTCGGAACAAAAGATGCCATGCAACCGGTTAATGCCGATCAAAGGACTTTCATTGTCCCTAAGCTATTTTAATTTCTTTTCTTGTAAAAAGAAGGTGACTAATGTAGACATGTTAAACCCATGTGCGCCCCTTATTTTACCAGTTTATATATTTAATCAATCACACAAACTCCACAGGGTAAGAAGATCACAAATAGACTACGGCAAAGTTTTGAGTTGTGCTGATCATAATATTTTAGAATGCGACTGAGGCTCAATCATTAACACGTTTATTCTTCATAATATGAAAGATTAGAACGCAAATGTACCTGAGTTGAAGTTGATCTTCTATTTCTTCCTGAAGTAATGGTATTGGTATAGATTATTTAGATTCGGCCAGTGCGCATAGCGTAGATCATATTTGTAAATTTCGATATATGACTCAAGAGTCTCTGAACCCCAATCATATTGAAATTAAACGATTTCTTCTTTTCTGATCTGAAAACAACTCCATTTATGAAGCAAGGGAGGGAGAGGAAGAGGCACATAATCTCTACCACTACCATTACTTCATGAATGAAGATCAAATTTCAAACTCAGGTAAGTTTGTCGTTTAATCTTTCCATTATCGATCCAATCCGTAATACTGGTTACGAGATTATCGGATTTTTAAAAAAAGCCAACTCTGGACTCATCTCGTTAGGAATGTGTTTATTAATATGACTATAATTCCCTTTCACAGTCCATCCACGCTACAATATTGAATAAGCAATTTTTCTCTACAATCTGTCAGTTGTCTAAATAGTACTATAAGACGCATTTAATTTGTGTTTTGTAACACAAGTTTCCAAAAAACCACCTTAAGGTTCAATTTCCTCTCATAAAACTTGCAATTTAACTCATTCAGTTACTTTTTTCCCACAACCATTGGTGCTAATGGCAAGAGCCACCTACATCTGTCAACACACAAACACAATATTCCATAGTCTTAAACAGTTCATAATTCGTCCTAGCCACTTTTTGGCTGCTCTTAAAACAGCAGCAAACTTGCCTCCAAAATGTAACCACCACTAGTGACTCTAATTTGTCACTTCTTATATTACTGTAGTACCTGTAAGCACTTCATGGTGTAACAGCCCGGCTACACCATTTTGTCATATTTTCCTGCATAAACAATGGTTCTATACAATTATGGAGTCCAACGAGTTGCTTCAAGTCGGCAAAATATTACTTTTGGAATCCAACAATTCCTATAAAACTTCATTCACTTATTTTTCCCTAATCTGCCCCCACACCATACATAGTGTGTAAAAACAATCGGCTGAAAACTTCAAATCAGTTAAAATGTTACATGTAGTATGAACCTAATGAAGCATAGCCACACTGCAATCAGCAAAACCCATTGTTCTTCTTTTCCCTGGATGGGGCTTTTTGTAGAACCTTTTGGAAAGTTTTCTCTGTCGGCCACCCAGCCTTGCAATGTCTGTGACTGGCACTAATTGCGAATCAAGCGGCTGAAGTTGAGCTGCCTAGGTTGAAATTGCGGTTTATAATGTTGGGGTCTTAACACCAGCCTTGCTGTCTACAGTTCTAATATCCAGCGAGCTAAACCGGATCCTTGGTAACGTGTGTCTCGGGGGTGTGGTCGTCTGTCCTAACAAACCGTTGTTTTTCATCTCCACGTATGATTCATTTAGTCTTCAAAATAATGGCTATAGTGATGTTTAATACACACAGTCTGATGTCCACTGGATATCCTCAAGGGTAATGCGCACACCAGTGTGTCCTGGTCTACTTTGCTTGATCATTTATTACATGGAAAATAACCCTGTTTTTCTGGCCATTGTCATCTGGTCATCCTGAGCATGTGGTAGTGTTTTGTAATCTGTTAGGCCGATGTAAGGCAATTGAGCATACCCAAAGTTTTTAAGGTCAAATCGCGCAACCCCAGAATCTTCTGTCGGTGACAGTGTTCTCAAGAATTTCAGTAGCAGACCTACTTACAGCGCTATTTCAATATACCTCCCGGGTGATATACCTCGGTGCTGGCTTGTTTGAAAAATGTTAATACCCCCTCACAAGGCGTGTGATCATTGGGATGGTTAACTATGGATTGCCCCGTGGCTAACATAGTGCAAGAACGCGATAGCCACTTTTTAGCAGTGTTGATCGCCCTGTAACCAATACCTACCCCCCGCGTTCCAAATAATTCTGTAAGAAGGTCAAGTCTTCGTTGACATTTGTCTGCAATGGATCACTACACTCTCAATCGTTTACCTACAAAAGTCAATCCATCTCTGAATATAATTATCCATCTTAAGTTTCCGAGATGATTTTCGCCATGAGCAAGATATTTGTCCTCTATCTGGTGGGGCGGAACGTCCTTCTTGCTTCGAGGGATCCCAAGATAATCTGCAAGATAGCAAGCGTAACTTGTGAGACGGGGATGCACACAGCATTTGAGACTGAATTTGTTTAATAAATTGCTAGCCCTTGGGAAAAGAATTGGTATTGAATCAATCAACATTTTTAAATATAGCCGTGGGAACCAAGCTTGTGTTGGCCACCTGGGTAATACTAGAAGGCCCTCTGCCTGGTCAATTACAATTATTCTGGAGGCATCTATCACTAAGTACACAATGGTGGGGAACATTGCAATCACAACTCCATTTACCCCAGGTCAACAGTAAACGCATCTAAATACTACGCTTATGCCCCCTGGGTCAGGGTGCCATGACACGTATCGAGATAACTGTGTGTTCAATCTAGTTGCCAAGGTCTATAAACTTTGCCTAGATAAGCGACATATTTCTGAAAGACCTTTGGGTTAAAGTTTTCCATTCAATGTCAATCCTTACAAACCTAGACATTCTGTCTGGCGATTGGGATTTTGGGTAAAGCCTGGTAAATGTGCTGCCTGATACCCAGATTATGCCTATCTAGCAACCACTCGCCATAACTTTTTTGCTAAACAGTCCCCCGGCTTGATTTAATATTCCCACCCATCTTGTTTTATGTCTGTTAACTGCTGTAACATTTTCAATTCTGAATGCGGACATGAACATCCCTCCTGTCCCCTTAACAGACGGATTTTAGTGAAAATATGCTGCTAGTAACTCTAAATAATTTATGTTACTACCCATGGCCTGGAGGTTGCTCCATTTGAATTCATCTACCCATCTACTATCTAACCACCCCCAATTTGCATAGAACCATTGGTTAGCGCCCCAACCTAGAAAAACCACTATAGCATCACTTCGTAGTTCATACTGGTATTTAGCCTTCCTGTAATACCTGCTTGATGTGTGGATATTGCTTAAACCACCATCGTACTTCACCTCTTTGGATTTTTTATTCAAGCTATTTTTTGCCTATAATTACCCTCTATTTAAGGCCTATATATTTCTCTTTTTTCTTTTTCCAATTCCCTGTAGTGTAAAAATCTGTCCATAGCATTAGCAGGAAATGCTGGGGGCTACTTAACTTTCCCAATGTAACATGCTAACTGTCTAATTGTGATTTCTTTCCTCCCTTGTCCAGAATTTGTTTGAAATGTAACAATTTCCTCTATTTTTCCATTTGGTAATTTGACTGTCATGTTTAAATTGATACAAATCTAGAAATTGGATAATTTTGGGTAGGCCTCAAACCCAGACTTATTTTGGGTTTAACAAACCCCCAAACTGGATAATACCCTTTCACTGTAGCATGAACTGCGCTTGTGATTTCCTATCTTGTCTGTGATACCAACATCGTGTCATCGAATCAACGAATAATAACATGCCCACTCTTAGGGCTGCTAACGGAACTTTCAGAATTTTCGTAAAATCGCGGTCCCTGAGGACAGTCCATTTGGAAGAGCTCGAAATTGCCACAATTTTTTCCCTTTCCAAATGAATTTTAGTAGGTATTTCCCCTACTTCCTTCATGAATTGCAACGAGTAAATAGGCAATCCTTGGGTCAAGAAGCCATATAGCAGTCTTTTGTTACTAGTTGACTTCTATCAAATTGTGTCCATTTTAAATGTGGATGCTGTATATTTTTTTCAATTCAATTTTGACAAATCCTAAAATCATTCGTATTCCCCCCGTAATCCCCCCATCCTTTTTTTGGTCGGTGAAAATATTGGAGATAAATTCTCTCATGTTCATAGTACGACGGCTCGAAATCACTCTTTTTACATAATGCCTGAATTTCTATATCTATGCATTGATTTTCATTAGGCTTCAATCTGAATGGAAATGGTTTCCATACTTGTAAGGAGGGCTATATTTGAAACTCAAACTCTAATTCTGTTACAATCTATAAATTAAACCAGGATTCTGAAGTGTATTTTTTTCCATTGCCTGACTATATACTTCAGTTTGACCTCCAAAGAAAGCTACTGTAATTCGACATTTTTCAGAATGTTTGTACCCATCCTACCTCTGCTGATAGAGGCTACAGTTATTTTTCTATGCATCGTGCTTTGTACTGACTGGGTGCTGGTAAGCTCATCTTCCTTGCTGACGTGTTTTCCCTGTTCGCACCATCTTTTCTCATTACGGTTGGTCTCCGTAATGCTTTACGTCCTAAAAGGAGCCTTGCAGTCATCCCACGGCCCTGTGCTATCAGGCCTAGGTACCCATGTTGGTAGTGTTTTGTCCAACGATAAGCAATGGGATAATGGCTTGAATGTAGTTTCCACCCCTCTGGCACTTTTTTAATAGCGCCAAACCGTGTCCCTGTAGCAGTTTTTGTGTTCGAACAGGTCATTCGTTTCAAACCAACTTCCCCAAATCATCCTCAAATAGCCATTCGGTCACCTTGACATCTGGTTTACACAAATTGTGATATTTTTTGACTTCAAATCAGGCCTTGATGGATCTCTCGTCGGGTACAATGTTTAACTTCAAATTTAGCATGTGCCATTTGAAGCAGACATCTTCTTCGTGTAAATGTCTTGTCCTGGAACCAACGACCAGACTGGGTAAATGCAATTATGCTTTTTACCAAAGGCTTTTGCAGTTTTTTTTGTAACCTCAGATTCTAGACTTAGTCTTTGCTGGAAGATTTCTCGCCCATAATGAGAAGGATTACCCGTTGGGTACTCAATTGTAGTCAATACTATGAATGGGTCATATTTATCCATAGTTTCTCTCTCATGGAGTCCTCCCCGATTCGTTCGGAGATGAGTACTTTCAAACTTGCAGCTATTTCACATCATTAATAGCTGGCCCCGTGGGCTTTGCTTCTAACCGTGCTGCCAAACCAGAAGAAAAACTTGGGCTGGTGTAGATGCAATCACATCCACGGCCGCGGGTCCCCGTTGTCGACGTGTTATCTTATCCTCATTTACAGTCTGTGACTGAGTCAGTACCGAGTCATGGCTCAGGCCACCTTCACCTTGATTTCCGAAATTACCGGACTTCCATCCATTGTTATATCCCGGGTGATTTTCACAAACCTGCCTCCTTCCGAATATCCATAGTACCTTTCAAAAGAAGCCCCTCTTCGTACGGTTCATTGTTCGTATCGGCAAATTACCGTCATGAACCATAGCCAACGTTTCTAGCCTGACTAGAAAGTGCATTCACCAGTAGTGGCTTTTTAGTTCGGTTTCGGCCTGTCCGGCCGCTTGTTTCTCAATCGCAGACTCAATTTTTGCACTCTAATTAGTTAAGCCAGCAACGCTGCCCAGGTTGGCAGAGCTGGCCTACCCCTAGCGGTTGTACTGGGAACGGAGGAAAACTTCTGAAATAGCCGTGCTATTTGTAGCGCTAGGTAAACTGGTCGTTACAGTACTAGTCCTTAACTTAGGTTTGGATTTTAAGGCACTTTTGTTGGTGTGGTTTACCGTTGGTCTTCTCGTGTTTACTCCCGTTGGGCTATTAATATCCATTTCCTCCCGTGGGGCATTTTTTTATTATAGGATTCTTTGTATCCCTTGTCCTCACACCCCGGTTTAGGGTTAGTAGGAAGGCATCCTTCTACCCATTATTGAAAACAATTCAGGAAAAACAGCGATGGCTGCAGATTTTGTATCTTTTTATCGCGGTTGTTCCTTCCCGAGCCTTTTTAACGTTCAGTGAACTTCACCATGCGTTAGCTCACTGATCTACGCATGCGCACTGGCTCGAACTCGCATATCTCGTACCCAAGTATTACGAGATGATATGCCTATTTGCCACTTATTACATCAAAAACGGAATATTCCTGTGCATTTTGTTTGTATTTCCTTAAGTTGTTCATATTTTAAATGGTATGCCATGAATAACAGCAGTTCATTTTGGTGTTGAAAGGAAAATTCGGCTCACCTACAGCAGAACGTACAAATAATGTTCACTGTATAAACCCATTGGTAATGTTTGAAAAACAGGATTGGCCTTTTAATACCGTTCATATCATCTCTGGGTTTGCGTGGGCGGATTATCATGGGATTTGTACAATTTTAACAAAATATTATTATAATATTCAACCATGAAATGAAATTCACAGCTTCAGTAGTTTTTTGAGAAATCGGGTTTATCTTCTGCACCCACTTTTTTGGGACAACCCTGTATAGGTCAATTTAGTGTCACATTTTGCTTTTAAGATCCGACATGGCTTACCCCTAACTCATTATCGTGGTTTTTTGGCTCCAAGTGGGGCAAATTATTGGATCCAAAAAACATAATAATAGGAATTGGATTATTTACGCCCATTTATGGTCTCGCTATAGTTTTAAAATATTGGGCTCGAGCTATGTCCTCCCCATTTTTTTTTGCAACTACATAGCTTGACCAAGAAATATGGGCTCAATCGATCAGCTTCTATATAATAATTTACCAAATTTTTTCAGGACGTTTTTGGTGATATGCTTCCATATAATGTTTGTCATTAGAATTTCCTTACGTGTAGTTTTTCTATTGGTATAATGGTTTAAAGTTTGTCTTGTCAATGTTTTGATGTACGTTATCATAATGACACATTTGTGTTGAGTTGTCGCTTATATTTTCATACTCATTCACTTCATGCAGGAGAAAACATTAACAATCAGCACCTTCCTCGGGTCACCCCACCTTTAAAAATACAGATTAAATTCATAATTTTGTACTCGATCAAGCCCCTCAAGTGCCCCATTGGAAATTTGAACTGGCAGCACCACAACCCCACTCGGCACCGAAACTACTACCCTGACCAATGACCCACACTCTCCATTCTCGTAATATCGGACTATTCGTTGTAACTAAGGACGACCAACAAGACACAAGAAAATGGGGGTGCGGGCGGCGGGGGGTGGGGGTTCGGTCGCACCCCCAAATTCCACAAAAGGGGCAAAAAATTCCACTTTTTTGCTGAATTTTTTTATAAGTGGTCCAAAATTTAGATCATATTTTGGAAAGTCACATTTTTATTGAGGAAATTTCAAAAAGTTCTCAAAAAAGGCCAATTTTAGTGGGGTTTTATGCGGAGGTTCTACTTCTACCTATCAAAAAAAGTCCACAGTTTCGAAAAAAGCTTTTTTGAACGCATCAACTCCGCCCTCCCCGAAAATAAATCCCCGCTTACGGCTCGGGAAAAGTAGCCTAAAAACTCACTGACTCTACAACAGAGGTTCTCAATAGGGCAAGCCCCGGGCCAAATTCCGGCCGCCCATCCATTAATTTTTGGCCTCGGCTTGCTCTATTATATAAAGGGAAACATAAGAATTTCAGGTGTTCTGGCCCTCAAGTTGGGAACTTTTAAACATGTTGCTTCTACTCCTGGCCCTTCAGCTATAGCCTTGAGAACCCCTGCTCTACAACATTTTGGCATGGTCTTAGTCTGTGCTAAGCATGCAAACTTCACATTGTCTTTTAAGTTAAGTATTTACCCCCTACAACTTACATGTATTACTTCGCATTAATGTCTTAATTACTTAAATTACCCCTACACAAAGCATGCCATTACTTCATATTGTCTTTTAAGTTACATATTTACCCAATATTTACCCCCTAACACTTAATCATTCATGACTTCACTTAATGTTCTGAATTACGTATTTACCCCTAACAACAATTCATGGCAATGACTTCATAATTGTCTTTTTATTACTTATTTACCCCCTAACAAGGCGTTATACCACAAAATGCTGCACTGTAAATGTTATGTCACTTGTCGTTGTAGTTACAAACTTACAGAACCTACATTCAATTTAAGGCCTGACCTTCCGCCTTTTTTGTTATGTGTCATTAAACTAGTCATCTAGAACTAAAGTTAGTCACCTAAAAGCTTATCCAAAGGTAATCTGTATGTATCGTATTTTTGGACGGATTGCGTAGCACAATACTGCTTATGAAATGCAAATTGTCCGATTTATAGGTATGTAAGATGTATATGTAAGAATACGTTGTGTGTCGGGGGCACAAAAGGTCAACATTGTCGCCATACTTTTTTTGTGCCAGATGAGCTAGAGTAGCCCATCTGTGTCAATCACTGATCGGTACAACCTAATTGAGGAAGCCGTTGAAGCAGCAGCGCAAAGAAGTGGTTGGCAATACAGCCCCTGGGGAATGCCTAGCTGGGTGTCGAGAAAACCTTACGCGAGACAAGGCAAGAAGAAATCCTCATTGATAAAACCAACCATTCAAGGAATGCAATGGCGGTAATCTCAATGCACGGTTGAATGAATCATAAATCTTGACGACACGCCAAACTCAACAAAAGATGGATGACTTGAAAGTCGCAGATGAGAAGGGTGAATGTAATACAACAATGGGGGGCAAATTATTCACGAAACTCTGGTCAGGATAGAAGATCTTCCACCACAGTCAGAAAAAGGGATGGACCTCCCATCAAGTGCAAAAAGAAACTTCTTTATGAGTGGCGCAATTACTTTAGCTCTCTCTCAACACGATAATGGTCCCCAACATCTGACGCTACCTTTCATTAGATCAGGACCATATCCTATATGCCAAGGCCCACCATCCCTCGAAGAAACCAAAATTCAATTCAAGGCATGAAAACAACAGGGTACGGGAGTGTGACAGTGTCAAATACACAAAGCACTCACATCGTGGTGGGGAAGTCTGTTGCAGCAGGTCATCCACAATTGGTGCGTTGAAGTTTCAACCACTCTTACCCCCCCGAACAGTGATCACTAACTCATCATGGTTTCCTTTGCCTAAGAAGGGAGACCTCCGCTGCATGAATAATTACAGAGGAATCATCTTGATGTCAGTGCAAGCACAGCAATCGCAGCAAAATCTACAACACAATCCTGTTAACAAGAATACGATAAGCACGTTGATCCTATACTAAGTTCCAACCAAGCTGGTTTTTCGCCCCCAGGTAGAAGCTGGCAACAGCATTTTCACAATCCTAAGGAGAATCATGGAGGCGTTTCAGAGGTATCAACTTCCACTCACCATCACCTTCATCGATTTCAAGAAAGCCTTTGACTCGATCAATAACAGAAAGGTCATGTTCCCGGTTCTTCGGCACTATGGTATCCCAGACAGGTTGGTAAAGCTATAGGCGCCTCTACAGCAATTCCCAAGCGCTGGTTATGGTAGATGGAAAAATCTCGGAGCCATTCCTCGTTTCCACACAGGTGTACAGCAGGGAGATGTATTAGCTCCCTTTATTTCATTGTGCTGATAGAGACTACTTGCTGTCAAAAGGAACTAAAGACACGATTCCCGGATTGAATGACACCTCCACCACTTCGTCCGGAAGGTATCCACCAAAATCTTAAATGACCTAGATTTCGCTGACGATATCGCCCTACTTGAGTCTTCATCCCTATAGCTCAGCACAGTTTATCAAGACAAGCAGCTGCCAGCTGAAAAATTGGGCCTTATCATCATTGTGCAAAGACCATAGTACAATACGAGTCCACTGCCACCCACTTCTTCCACTGCTTAAAGCTTATGGCGATTGCATCAACCACGTCCTTCTCCCGACTTCAAATAGCTTGGTTGTATGTGTCTTCCAGTTCTAAAGAAGACCTATGAAAACAGACTAAAAGCCTTGCCTAGTCAGCATGTTTGGAAGTTGGAGCGCGTATGGAGCAAGTCAAAAGTATTAACCGATCGTAATGACAGTACGCCTCTTCACCACAACATGCTTGACAAGGAATTTTTTGTATGGCTGTGAATCTTGGGTGCTGACAAACAAATTGGAGAGTAAGGTCAAATTCTTTTTCGCACCACATGTTTTGCTCCAGAATCATGCTGACGTCAAGCGCATTGATCGAGTCCCAAATGCCAAAATCTATGATGCTACAGGTACTGACTCTGATAACCGAGTAAGACTGATACAGCTACTTTTCTTGTCATATTCTAAGGATGCCAGAGGAAGCCTAAGTAGTCATATGCTTTCCTACACTAACACAAACCGTCGCATGGCTAAGAGGAGTCCATGCCGACAGAGAAGTTTTCATCATATCTCTCTGCTCTCCTACATCCAAAAGCTCTGGGGGATCAAACCACATGTGCATCAAACCAACTGCTATCTCCACTTGGCCCAAAACAGAAGTGGCTGGAGGAAACTTGCGATCGCCTTCTTCGCAGTCGACTGATTGATGATGATGAGAGTACCCAAACTAATAGATATATGTAGGAGGGCACAAGCCCCTACTAACATGTAATCCATCCCCCAGTGTCCTCCTCTGGGTATGACCGGGGGTGTTATTGTAGGCTGTATGTCATAATACAGCCGTCATTTTTTTTTTCGTTTAAAAAAGCACAATTTCACTTGATTCTTTAAAATCTTTTGGGGTGTAAACTTAATTGGAAAAAAATATCTTGGAATTTTTTTCAAAACGTTTTTAGGGTGTCAAATCCAAGATGCCCGCCAAACTCCACATATTCCATTATATTTGGTATTCTGAACGCATATGAGGTCCAATTGATACTATACCAATTTTTCAATACCAAAGAGTTCAAAAAACAGCTAAATTCATATAGACGTCACAGAAACCAATAAAACTTACTGTGTACCTGGTATCATCGCAGCTGGCGTCCAAAATGGCCGCCAAAAAGCTATTTATGAATATAAACGCTACCTCAACACTAATCAAGTGAGAATAGCTTCAGATTTCCATGGTGTATTTATAGCTTGTGGTATTAGGAACCCACATCTGACATTTTTTTGTTAACAACCTTCAAATCCAATTAGCGTATTAGTACAGCTAAAAATTGTAATTTAAGACAACTACCTTAATTATTAACTTATGTATTGGGGCATTAACAAACATTGTTTTAATACTTGAAGACAGAGAAACCAATTCCAACATTTTTTTTTGCTAACATTACTTGAAATCCAAGATGATGGCCACCGTACGACTGATATAGTACATCTAAATGGATTTTCCATGATCCATGTCATCATCATATTTTTTATTAACAAAAGAAACACTTCGATGCATCTTTGACCCAAAGGAACTCAGTTTATCATTTATGTTTAAAAAAAAAACATACTTCAAAATTAAGATGGCAGCTAATTTGGCGGCTATAAGCACTAGCAAAAATCAATAGCAAAAAAATGGGCGATTTTTCATACTACATTATGTTATAACGCATTCCGGAAAATTTTGAATATAACCCTCCAAATGAAACTATCGATACCTCTTTTGAAACACAGAAACTCATTCTACTCTACATTTAAATTTTTTACTAATATGAATAAAAGCAAGCTAACCAGCTAATATAAAACTTAATTTGAAAAGTTTTGATAACAACGTGAAGAAAACTCCAATATATTTGTATATCACCGATATATACTTTTACCAATTTTGTTAAATGTCAAATATTTCCAAAATCTAAATGACCATACTATTATTCATTGTGTTTTTCAATCAATTTACACAAACACAAAATGATAAAATGAGTTTGTGTCCAAATGTTTTATTTAGTTGCTTTATTTAATTTAATATTTATTCAATTTCCTAATGCAAATAGCATATAAATATGGTGATCTATTGGTGTATATATGTGAAATATCGTCAGCTTTGGCCATTAGGGTCCAAATTCATGATTAGAATGAGTTTTTGTGTCCAAAAGTTTATAGTTGCCTGCTTCATTTTATTTAATGGTAAGAAAAAAATCCGGTGTTGGGATTGATAGTGACCATGGTCCATATCGTGGCCCATTTGGCTTTAGGCCTTTTAATTAAAACTTACTTGAATTTGGTTTTCATGTGTTCCAAAAGTAGTATCAGTGCTTCTATCCTAATGTGTACACAATATATTTAGGTATTATATGAAATTTCCACATTGGGTTGAAGGATGTTACAAATGGTACATATGGTTTCTCATGTTTAAAAGTAGCAGTTGCTGTACATTTCTATTTTCATATTAACATTCCTAGCGTATCACACATTGTTTGGTCTTTTGACTATGCTTTTAAGCACGTCATTTTTGTCACATTTGGATTTTTTGAATCATGTTAACATTTTATAATAAAAACAATTATTCTGTTACTTCCCTAGAGGGAAAATGACTACGAATCTGACACACTGCATTGCAAGAACGGGGGGTCGCCGCAATTTGTCTTGTTAGCTCTAGGAGCAATTTCACGCCTGAACACAAGGCAAAGGGTCGGCTCCGTGATTTTGAAAATTGGGGACAATGGCATTTGGGGATTTACGTGATATAGAGTTGCTTCATTTATATTTTATAGAATTTCCTACATGCATAACATATGTCTATATGAAAAATCACCAGTTTATGCTAATTGTAGTGATTACAATGACCATAGTCCGCCATCACTTCGATTTTTAAAATTATGCCCAAAAATAAAAGCCCCCCCCAAAAAAACTAAAAAATCAATAAAATAATTTATTTATGTTTTTGAGTACAATATTATTACATGGATCACCATTGCTGTATAAAAAAAATATACACCTATTTAAGAGTCCGTTCCTTACGGGTTTTCAATTCATTTGTATTATTCCTCAAATTTCTCAGTGTCATATAACATTAATGTAGTATAAATAAAAAATAGCACGTTTTTTTTGGGCTCTTTGATAGTACTGTGACAAGGGCTTATTAGCCGCCGTCTTTGAGTTGAAGTCTAAAAACGAAGGTAATAGACAAGAGCTCACGGTAGTTTGCTTCATTTATATTTTCAATATTTCACATTATTCAAAATTCTGATGGAAATATTTATTTTTTCATATAACATAATATACGTATGTATTATGGAAAACTCCTCCATTTTTGGGCTATTGTAGATTAGCGTGCTTATACGCAATTGTCATTTTTGTCATTGTCTCTTGGATTTTGAATATGTAAACAAAAGCAAATGTAAGTTTTCACGTGTCCACAATTATAATTTATTTTATTTGTAAAATTTGCATAAAACGTTCCAAATTTATGATTTTTGGTATTCACATTTCCTAATGTGTAAATAACATCAGTAAATAGTGGAAATGAAAAATCCCAGATTTAAGTATTGAAAGTGCTTGACAGACAGCGTATTGATTAGCCACCATTTGTTGGATTGGAAGTATGTTTTTCTAACCATAACTGGTAAAATGGGTTCCTTTGGTCCAAAGTATACATCAGGTTTTTTTTTTTGGTAATTATTATAAGAATATTGTTATTTTCACATTTTCAACTTTATTTCACCACGGAGGCCCAAATCAACAAAAGTTGGTTCTTTCCTTGGGGCCCGTGGGTTCACATCATTAAAATGTATGTATCACAAAACAATTATCATACTCTAAAAAGGTACAGGACTACATACAAGCTCTGTCCAAATCTAATATGCCAAAGACATGAAACAAAGACCAAAAAGAAAACAAATTAAAAAGCAATTTTACCAAAAAATTCTTCTTGAATACATAAAAGTGATAGCTGCTGCATATTCTCAGCAATGTTCCAATATATTGCACCTCGATAGGAAAGACTACGTTTTTGTAGTCTGTTTTTAGTAGAGGAATGACAACAATTATATTTAGGACATGGATCTAGTGAAAAAACATACACAATTTTAACTATTATTAGTGCTTACGGTGGCCGCCAGCTTGGATTCAAAGCGCGTTACAACACAGAACTGTTTGGGAATTTATTTCTTCTGTCATAGTATTAAATGTAATGTTTCTGCCCCAAATGTTTAATAACTTCGGTAGTTCTTCTTTAATTACCAGTCCTGTTAATAGCGCTTTTCGCGGCTATTGGGCCGCCATCTTGGATTTGAAGTATGTTAACAAAAAAACATCAGATGGTGGGTTCCTAGCACCACAAGATAATACAGACACCATGAATTTGAATCCTTTCATATCTTTATTATAGTGTTTAATGCAGCGGATATAATTCGACTTAGCTTTTTGTCGGCCATTTTGACGCCATCCCATTGGATTTTTGTTTTAGTGTGATTGTCAATATTGATTGAATTTAACTGTTTTTGAACTCTTTGGTAACAACAATTGGGTATGTTCCGTCATTTGGACCTCATACTACTAGCGTTCAGAATAATAATTTATAATGGAATTTATGTATTTTGGCGCCACTGGATTTGACACAACACCCTAAAAACGTTGTGAAAAAATTCCAAGATATTTTTTCCAACATTTACACACCCAAACACAAGACATCAAAAGGGGGATGTTGGCATTTCTAACAGAAAAAAACACGAAATTACATAGTAGCCTACCATTTGGGGAAATGTCACAAAAGGTCAACATTTCACAAAAAAGGTAAACCTTTTTGCCTAAACTTTTTTCCAGATGGCTAGAGTACCCAAACTTTAGAGATATAATTGTGTAGGGAGGGGCACAAGCCCCTATACCATGGAATCCATTCCCCCCCAGGTCCTCCCCTGGTCTGACGGGGGGGTGAAATGTCAAAAAGGTAACATTTTGCCATATTTTTTTTTTCAGATAAGCGAGAGTACCCCCAACTTAGATATATTTGCAGGAGGACACAAGCCCCTACTAACCATGTAATCCTTCCCCCAGGGTCCTCCACCTGGGTCTGAACAGGTGGTGGGGAAATCAAAAAAGGTCACTTTCCCAAATAAGTCAAATCTTTTTTTCTAGATGAGTTAGAGGTGCCAACTCAATATATTTAAGATCAGAGACTGACAAGTGTTTAGACCTATTCCTTTGATAAGCTCCTAGGCGACCGCCTAACTGCCCGATATGGAGTTTTTGTTGAGGTTTGGGGGTCCAACATCCACTTAACTACGGATTTTTTAAGGAAACATTTAATAGAAGAAGAAAGAGAGCGGAAATGACACTGAGTTGGCTACAATTTCGACTGAAAAACTATATTATTATCTATTAATCCGCTTCCAAAAAAGACAATCAGACCTGAGAATCTTCAGTTTAAAAAAACTGAATTCATTTTTTTTTTGGCCCGAATTTACGCGTTTGGATTTATTTTCAGCAACTTGGGCAAGATTTTCAGCCCGATTTGGGGTTTTCGCTGGATTTCACCTTTTTTTTCATTTTTTTTTCTTTTTTTTTCCGCTTTCAGTTTTTTTTCTGAAAGTTCATTCTCATGCCTGATACATGACAGCAACAGTTGGCGTACCACCAGAGTGGGGGCAACTGCCCCCCCCCCCCCCGTGGGGATCTTGCCCCCCCCCCCTAAAAATTTAGTGATTTACATAGGCCCTTAACACTAGACTAACAATTTTAATATCATGCTTGCCCCCTCTGAAAATCTATGTGCCCCCCCCCCTGTGCCCCCCTAAAAAAAAAGCTGGTTACGCCACTGGAAGAACACACCTTCACTGTTTCAACCACGACTTTGACGTCTCATCCATAAGCCATTTTCTGTGAGTCGGAACATCGACAGACTTCCAAATTCTTGACCGCAAATCGACTACGGACAATTATGACTATAACTGATTTTTACCAAGATCGCATCGATAATTAGAAAAAACTGTCAAATACTCTCATGTTCTGACAATCTGTGGGGAACAGGGTGGACCTAAGGAGACATTACCACTGGCGGATCTAGAATGACCTTCGGACCCTCCAACACTCGTCGAGAAATATTAGAATTAAGCTGAAATTCCAAATTATAGTCATTTTCATTGTATTTACAGATTCATCACTATCTAGTCCTTATGGGCTTTGATAGGCAGAGTGGTTGTCATCCCTATATTAGTGAGCTGTTGGAAGTATTCATTCAATTATCTCATTGAATAATCCGTTGTTTTATCTTGGATTCCGAGCCACATTGGTATGTCAAGGCAATAAAGCTTGATGTAATTGGCGAAAGAAGCCCTTGTCTGAATACTTTACAGATTTTAATAGGTGGAAAATGCTGTGGGATTCATCTCCTAATAATAAAATGCAATGCTGTTTCAACCAACTGTGTTGGAGCTGCGGCATTTCATCAGTGTTGATGGACGAAGGGACGAGATTGTATTAGCGCGATGTAAATTGTAGACTTATATGACCCATATTATTTGCTTAGAGGGTGGACCAGTCCCTCGTTGATTCCTTGTGATTGTGCTCTTTCTGTGAAACATGTATTCTGAGGTGCGTTGATTACGCGTTATTCGTGAAATATTATAGCGTTTCCCATATTTGGAAACATTATTTCAAGATATTAGCCTCTTCAGGTGATCAATTTCCTGAAGGCGGCTGATCTGTGTTAGATATTGTTAACCTTTTTTAAATGTTGTGATAGAATTTACTAATGGGTATGTTTTATAAATTTTTGAATTTAAAAGGTTAGATTTTTTTTAACCTTAATGACACGATATGACACCAATTGTTTTGAGTTGTTCGTTAATCTTAATAACTCACTCACTCGTCGAGAAATAAATCAATGTGACAATGACACTTATGTTGGCAAATTACTCTGTTAACACATAAATTTACACCCAAATTTTACGCTACCTGGAAGATTTACCAGACCGATTTCAGTGCAGGGCCTGTTTTGTTTGACAAAATGATGTGATGTCGTCACCAATATTATTTTACATCCCTTACAACGGCAAGCATGTGCACAGACCACACTCCCAGTGAATATGTGAGCTTGTCGTTCTATAAAGAAAAATATTACTTCTAAAACAAACAAAATGGGCTTATGCCAAACTTTGTGTTAAGGTCTTTTCTCCGAAGAATTTAAATGATTCTAACTAGGGGTTGGACGTGTTAGTGATTTAACTCGATAAAAATTTTCCAAAATTCAGCACACATGGTATTTACAATGGTGCTGAGAAGAATCTGAAATAAAAAAATGGGGATCACCGACTTTGTTTTTGAGCTATAGCCAAAACAAAAAAGGTTGGTGTCACTCTTAAACCACGCAAGTCTATGGGAAAAGGCAAAAAATTTGACGTTTGGATCACCTACAAAAATAAAAACTTCAAAAAAACAAAAAATTTTTGTTAATTTCTAAATATGTTGAGGGCCCGCCCGATTGTCGTTCTTTCAAATTTTGAAATAAAAAATCTAGGGTCACCGACTTACTTTTTCATTACACGCCGAAAACCACTGAAATTGGACACTTTTTTTCAAATTGGGCGTATTGTTGGGACAGCAGAAAAAACATGCGCGCGCCACATTCGACATCCAGCAAAGCAGGAACGCAAGCATAGAGATGCGCGATTTTTTTTTAGGTAAACGCTCACAACGCACAGTTATCCCGCGGTATTGCATATGATACCTTTCAACACATCAAACTAAAATTCTTCCATTGTCCATGACTGGGCTCTAAACAGAATGCCGAAGTGGGTAAGCAGCTTGAGCGTAAAACAAATCCACGTCAAACCCCTTAAGTGTTTTCGGCGGTAATGGAAAAAGTAAGTCGGGACCCTATTTTTTATTTCAAAATTTGAAGAACGACATAGGGGCCTCAACATATTAGAAATTACAAATTGTATTGAGAGGTTTTTATTTTGTAGGCGATCTAAACGTTAAAATTATGACTTTTCACCATTAGTACTTTGCGTGGTTTTTTAAAAGTGACAACATACCCATTTTTAGTTTTGGCTATAGCTCAAAAAACAAGTCGGTGCCCCCATGTTATTCAGATTCTTAATCAGCCATATATGTGAATTCTACTAAAGAAAATTTTATCGAGTAATCACTAACACGTCAACCCACTTAAACACGCGGCCGACCCGGGAGGCACTCCCATATTGGAAGCCACGAGTATGCAAGGCTGTAAGACCCCCCCTTCCAGCATCGTTGTCACCCAAAGACCCATATTTTTGTTAAAATTTCACCCAAAGACCCCATATATTGTTGTGAAATTTTCCCACTGTCTCCCAACGACCCTTATTTTGGGGAGAACATTTCACCCGAAAAACGTAATTTTTAGAAAATTCGCAAACATAATCCTCACCCAAAGGCTATTTTGGGGCAATTTGGCTGTCTCTCACCCAAAGACCCCTATAGTTTCCCAAAGACCCGTATTTTGGGAGAAACATTTCACCCGAAAAACTTAAGTTTTAGAAAATTTCGCCAAAAATCTCACCACAAAGGCTATGTTGGGGCAATTGGCTTGTCTCTCACCCAAAAGACCTCATTTTTAAGTCCTCTGTAACCGCATGCCCCAGGGTTTGGAGGGCTGCGGGCCTTACACCCCATATACATAGGTGATGAGGTAAAGGTGGGGCGACGTTTTCGTCTTGATGATTGAATATTAAAGTCTGACTCAGAGATTTCAGAATGTAATTTTTAATATATTAATTAAAATAGTCAACTAGAACTAAAGATAGTCACCTAGATGCCTCAATTCCAAAGTTGAGATGAATCAGATTTTTCGTTTTGAGCCGTAAACATTTATGTGTTGTTATAACAAGTGCCATAGGAACTGTGTATGAACAAAATTTCCGGATCCGGAATTTTTAAAAATAAGATGTGATTTTCTATATGAAAGACTGAGATTTGAGCTTAGCCATTAACAAGTGATTGTTATAGGGACAAGCTATTAGGTCGTTGCAACAAAACACCAATTTGTTGAAAATTGAGGGCGACCTCATCGGGAAATCGCTGAATCAGCCTTTAATATTATGTTGTTACACTTTTGTAAGTCTCGGACATGATGTACAGAAGACATTTTGGGTACGTAATACGCGGGATTCGGTAATTTTCAGCTGCAGATTGGTGGGGAAAAATAACATGTTAAAGTGTGACGCAGAAAATGCGGAATTGCCGCAAATCGCGTTTTCTAAGTGCGCTCAAATCCCTACAGATTCCAAAGTAATGAGCAGAAGAAATAAAATATCAAAAACACAATTCCAATAATACTTGCATCTTGCCATCCTCCACCCTTTTTTCAAGAAAATTGCCGGATAGGTTTTTAATCTTGGCCTATTTACAAAATGCGACGCGCCCCGACCTTGGTTTCAATATGCTTTTGTCAAACCTTTTTAATATGGTTGCTTATTCGCTTTTAGTTTTTGATCCTTTAGGTTGTAAAACATCTCAAATTTTAAGATTTTACAACGGAATGCACACTTGTCTATTTATGTCAAGGTAATCTAGGCATTAACAGAAGTTATCTAATTAGTAATGCTGACGGAATGTGCCTCCCAAGATAGCGATTATAACCTCCCTTTTGAAACATCTGCAAGTCCTGGTTTGATTGATGCTACATGAGCAGGAATGGGCTTCATTAAGCCTACAGAGAATGGTAACGAATGATCTTCTGTGGGAGGCCAAGTTGGACATGGGACTTCACAGGGCAAGTCCTGAGAACTGACTGGGCGCCTAAGGCGGAGGATACTGAAAGGCAGCTCAGGTAGCAGCGGGCTGAAGAGATCTGGTGCTGTCCATAAAAAATGCTGGTGGAAAAGAGGTGGGAAAATTCAAAACTGCCCTGCGATGTTCCGAGTGGTGGATGTGTGATGAGTGGCCGAGCTCACTCTCGGGGATACCAATAATGGAAATGGCACGGCTCTGGATTGCATCTAGTTGGGATAGTGAAGGCGGGTGTTGCCTCCACACCATGATGAGTTTGCATATTCCATGTTGGATAGAACCATGAGTTTATATATAACAGCCCTATCAGTTTGTCTAAAGATCTAGGGTGCGGCTGACGAAGCAATCCTAGTAGTTGACTGGCAGTTTTAGCCATTTTGGTAATCACAGGAGACCATGACAGGTCATACTGATGAGATCGACCCTGTCGACCTGTATCAGAGTTGTTACAAGAAAGGGAGACTTGGATGGCCTGTTGCAGCATCTTACTTGTTTGATATTGTCTACAGTTTTACACCTAAAATTAACATTGCATGAAGTTGCCCAAGACCCGATTTCCTGCAGGTCTTTCTTGAGAGAGGCCACAACTGGAATTCTGTCCTATTGTGACTTATGAAGGTCCTTTGAGGGGACTTCGTGTCTATGCGTAGAGGAGGGATGGATTCAGGATTCTTCTTGTGATGGCGTCAAAAAAAAATAAAAGAAGAGGTACAACCTGCCATTTGCATTTGATCGACTTCTTGGTGGGATACCCTCCGTTTAGGATGACTTGAAGGAGTCCTTCGCTCAATGCAGTAACTTATTGAGAATTCTAAGGGCAAGAAAGCTTGGCCAGTAGACCAGGATTGTCCACCATACTGTCAATGCTTGGATGTATCAAGAAACATTACAATTCTAGCTTCCTCTCTGTCATTGATGGGATTAGTGATGCATTGGGAAACATAGTCAATGCATCAGATGTAGAATGGCCAGATGGCGCCATGATTGTTTTCATAGGATCAGTCGCTCCATTACCTTGGATATTATAAATAGCAAGGGGATCGGTCAATAGTTACTAGGCGAGGCTCTATTCCCTTCTTTATGAACATGTGGGATGGACTGCAGCTACTTTCAACATCACTGGCATGTGGCCCTATCAAAGCAAAGTTGGAATTAGATGTACCAGTTGAACCGCCAGGTCTCAAAACGATGGCTGGGGTGCCATTTGGTCCGGAGGCTTTGTTGACAACTAGTTTCAGAAGTGTTCTTTATCTTCCTTGGCCAGAACACCCATGTTGCCACGCTTAAGGTAGTTCTCCGAGGAATGCGGAGACAGGCTTGACCTTTTTCCGCCAGGCAGAATAGTATAGATTTCACTGAAGAAAGTCACAAACATCGCTTTTTGCTCGGCAGAGAGGTATGTAGAGTTGCCTGATTTAAGAATGCGTATTTCAAACTTCCCTCCTTTTCCCATTAGTTCGAGCCGTCCACAACCACCCAAGACTTAAACAGCTTGGATGCTCGTCTTGTCATTTTATCTCTGACTCTGATTTGTGGTGGAAGCAGCTTCTAGAAACAGGATGTAATACTCGTTTCTAGCCGTGTTGTAATTTAGGCGAGCTTCAGGAGCTCCAAGAGATTTCCACCTTCTCACGGCACTATCTTTCTTTCAGAGATTGTCGCAACCTTAGTTCCACCATTATGATAAGATTCAATGCTTGATCGCCTCTGTTGAATGATTCTCGCAATGGCATCATGATGTATTGGACGACATTCTACATAGTTTTCAGGGCAGTCTCATCCATGGAGTGAGTGCAAGATAGTTACTCGATCCGTTCCAGTCAGCTTTTTTGTATAGCCAAACTTTCCTGGTGGATCGCATCAGATAATGGTAAGGCTTGCAGTGTTGTTTCGCAAGGTAGTGGTCTGAGGTTCAAATCTGTGATCAAAATGGAGACTGGAGAAAAAAGATTTGGAGCGTCGGTAATGATGAGATACAGGCGCGGTTGCCCAAGTTGATGAGTTGCTCCAGAAACAATTTGGGTCAGATCATGTGTGCAGCCCGGTACCGTCTGCATCACTGCAGAAAAAGGTGCGAAGAGGTTTCTAAATTGTCCCTCATAAGGAACCCTAAGGGTCTTCAAGGAACCAAAACGAGTTCTGTAATAACTCCTGTTAGGAAAAAATCATTTTTGCCAGGGTACAAGCAGGCCCGTATAATTACTATATTTCCTATATTTTTACCCTCTCCCTATAAATCCCTATAAACTTAAAAAATCCCTTATAATTCCCTATATTTCTTCCTCCCACAGAAATCTCAAAGTTTGAGTTTGCGACCATTTTTCACAGAATTGATTTCAAAGCAAATTAAGTTCAGTGGTGTTTTTGTACACCCTTTGTGTTGTGTGCAATACCAGATTACATTGACAACCAAAACATTAAGTATGGTCTCTGAATCCAGAAATGTAACAAGGCATAATTATATCATGCTATTGGGGCAAGGAAAATTTATGTAAAAACATATAAGTATTACATTATATTACATAGGGCATGTAGAGCTTATGTATCTGTGCCACAATTAACTTTGGCAGTATTTTGTGGTAGAAAACTTTTAAATATAATTAATGGCCTTATTGAGGTTGAGGATAACTTTGTACACTCTAATTGATAGTGTTTAAAACTTCAAAGGTTCCAGCCACAAAGTCCCTTTGGTGTGCGGTATAGGTACTGTTACCCAATAAACCATTACCCTGGTATCAAAGTAGACCCACAAGTTGTGCTCGACACCTTGATATACTTGTTACAACAAATAAGTGTTCAATAGACACCTGTTAGCACCGCAGAAGGTATCCCATGCAACATATTTTAAACTCTCCTCTAGTGAAGCATTAACAGACAAAATTAATAATATGAGAGCGTAACTGTCTTCATGCCACACTCCCCCCCATTGTCCCATAACCTGTCACCTGTAGATTTTGGGTCCAAGGTCTAACCTACAGTGACTTAATTTACTCTGAGGGGGGAGGAAACCCAGAATCTCTCAAACAAATGCAAGGAGGGGTTAGGGTCACAGTCAGCGACAAGCATTTCTTACTTATTTGATACTTAATGACACCTTGCGAGTATTAACCCAATTTAGTCAACATGGCCCAAAGACAACACACGTTTGCCCTATATCCAGGCATACCGCAACCTCTTCGTTAATGAACGGCACAAGGCAACTTTACGGGCAAGCTCGTTCAATACGAGATTGATCAGTGATGCCGAACGGTCTGCTACACAGCCTCATCTTTGGCCCACAAAGTTTCTAAATCACGATAGACAGTTATCGCTGTAAATACAAGGAAACACGAGTTCCACGCAATTTGAATTTTCCGGGCAAGTGATGTTCATAATTGCTGTCCTGACTGATTACTAACTTTAAAAGTTATAAATGGTATCTAAAATGAGATAAAGTTCCAAGCCAGTTGTTAATAAAGCAAATTTCTGATAAAAATAATGCAAGGAAATATAAACAATTTTCGCTCCGACATGTAGCTGGAAATCAACGCATCGCCACCACGTGTATTGTTACAAAATTGGAACTCCATTTGTCATGGGGTTTGCATGGTGCATAACTCCATTCACACCACAGCTGGTGATTTGCAGCTAGAGTCGCCCCGTAAATAGTCATATCGACCGACCTGTAAACAGCACGTCCCATTTCTCGGCATTCATTACCGTTACAATAGTATATTGTAGCGTCCGTTTTAGTAGGACTTGATTATAAAATGCTAGTTCCTGTCTGTATTATCCCAAGTTCCCCAATAGTAATTTGTGAATATTTTGAAAGCCATACTGGTCCGGTTGTGCAATGATAGGGTTCTCCGCCTTGATACACCTCGCCTAAGTGAAACATTTCAAAGTTTTTGAAAGAGTAACCTTCACTATATTTTAAACAAAACAAAGCCTACGATGGGATCACAATTTGAAATTTATTTTCTTGCTTTGAAAGGATTATCAACAAGAATGGTTCTTAAACTAACTGCCTGTACATTTTTGTACAAAGTTTTTGTAAAGTCAACAGATAGAGTAGTTTTAGGTCGCTAGTGCAAATCTAATTAGCCAACATCCACGTTGACTGTGCATGCGGGAACGTAAATAAGGCCTTTCTAGACCTCTGCGGTCTGACTGATATATTTCGAATGAATTGAAATGCTGCTGAGATACATGGCAATTAGATGGGTGCCCACGTCAAATACAAACCATACAAACCTAGATTTTCCCCTAATTTTATTGCTTTCCATATACTTCCCTATATTTGAGGTTTTCTTGCACTATTTTGGCCCTATATTTTAACAAGGGGTCACTTGTAGCCCCTTTTTTGTGTTCTCAGATTTTTAAGAACCATTTTAGAGGAGTTCCTTCTTTGAGGTTCCATACATATAGCGGACCAAAAAGTTAAAAGTTGCTTTTTTCCTGAGTGTATTAAAATTTAAATGCCTGTGTAAGATTTTAGGTTGTGACGGTTTTTCAGTATTGTAGAGAAAGGAGAATTCTAAAAGATTTTAAAATAGAAATAAAGAACAAACATAAAAAAAATAAAATAATTTGCAATGATTAATAGAAAGAGGCATATACATTGAAATACTTCCCCCCTTTCTCTAAGGGATCTAATTTTGCCATAAGATATAAAAGTTGTGTATAACACGTTGGTATGCAAAACAATTTAAAAACCGCGATTTTTCATGAAGAGCTTTAATACATTAACAATTCTAACAATTTTTAAATATGTATAACGCGACTCTCTGCGGGGCTGAATTTAGGAATTTTAAATTTTTAATTACAGTGTTTATCAAAAACATTGTGCATGTAGCGAATAAAAAAGACCCGACCTGTGACCAGTTGATGTTGTCGTAATTGGCCCTATTTTCTAGATTTTGTTTTTTTTTTTTAATTTTATTATTATTACAGTTAAGCTGGGTTTTTCAGTTCCATCATTTTGTCTGAATAATGCGTGACAAATCTTATGACCTTTGCCTTCGCAAGAGTAAATTGCAAAATGATTTCAGTCAATCAACAATAATCAGTGCATGAATTCAATTAATTTAATAGAATCAGATTAGTAATTTTAAAACATGGTAAACTTCACCTGATCAGATAGTCCAAACAAGATTCTTTTCATAACATTTTTATTCTCTAATTAGATATTTTAAACTTCAAGTAAATTATGTCCATATGCCTAAGCTGAAAAAAAATAGTGATATGAACATTTCCCCAACAACTACATTGGAAGAAGATTGGTTGACTTGATAAAAATGCAGAGCTTCCGGCTTGGGGGGGGGCCGACACCTCTCGCATCCATCCCGTATGGCTCTGCTACGCAGCCCATATTCCCATCTCATCTTGACCTCTCTTGGAACCCCCTCCAGCAGGGCTGGTTTACGCCCCTGAACCCTCAAACTTATGCTTATGACGCAGAGCGTGATCCAACTGCATCACATTAGTTTAAACAGTACAGCCCTATTAAGTTCAGGTCATCTTGGGGAAAAAGTTACCAGTTCTCGGATTTTGTTGTGAAACTGGCCCAAATTGTGTGTTCTGGCCTTATTAACAATGTTTGACATGTGTTACATAATTATCTCATTGCCTTCATCCGTGGCAGTGACGTCAGCGCGAGATTTGACGGTCACACCAGTACACCGCGTGCGCTGGTTTAAGGGGTTTGACGTGTTAGTGATCTACTCGATAGAATTTTCCAAAATTCACATATATGGTATTTACAACAGTGCTGATTAAGAATCTGAAATAAAAATGGGGGTCACCGACTTTGTTTTTGAGCTATAGCCAAAACAAAAAAGGTATGTTGTCACTTTTTAAACAACGCAAGTCTATGGGAAAAGTCCAAATTTGACGTTTGGATCGCCTACAAAATAAAAACTTCTCGATAAAATTTTGTAATTTCTAAATATGTTGAGGTCCCGATGTCGTTCATCAAAATTTTGAAATAAAAAATAAGGGTCACCGACTTACTTTTTCCATTACACGCCGCAAACCACTGAAATTTGACACTTTTTCAAATTGGGCGTCTTATTGGGCGGCAAGAAAAATCCGCACCACATTCGGCATGCAGCAAAGCAGGAACGCAGGCGTAGAGATGCGCAATTTTAATAAACGCAAACAAACACACAGTTATCCGCGGTATCTGCGCATGACACCTTCACAGCTCAAAACTAAAATTCTTCCATTTGTCCATGACTGGGCTCTAAACAGAATGCTGAAGGTGTAAAGCAGCTTGCGCGTAAACAAATCACACGTCAAACCCCTTAAAACGTAGGCGTTTGTAAATGCGTGCACAAAGACGGAATATCTTCACGTGTGCGTAAAAGTTGTGTCAAGGTTGTGACATCACTGCACGGAGGTAGAGAAATGGACTATAGTGGGCAAAATGTAACAAGGGTCTACCAAAACTTGACCTCAAATTGTATACAGAGGTGTCGCCAAAGAATTAAAGGGCGCACAACACTAAATCCCTCCGGTAAAAGAACAAAACCTGTGCAAGATATTTTGCAGTCCTTTGGGAACCGATTTCCAATGAGGATGGTATATTGTAATAAAAGTGAAAGAGTATCTAGCTTGACCATCGCTGAGATTATCACAGAATTTTGAAATGGAGCATTTATTTAGTGGTGTGCACCCTAAAATGAGATTTGGATATATTTTGCCTCAGAATGACCTTGAATTTTATCAGGGCTGTAGCTGTGTAACTAAAGGTTGCAACCTAGACAAACTATACCTTGTTGTGTCATCTGCAAGAATTACAGAAGGCACGTACGGATTACTCTGGTCGTATGTCTGTGTGTGTCTGTGGTCAAAATGTTAACCTCTAATATATTTCATGCTGTATGAGTTCTGTAAGTGCTACAATGATGTAACTTGGTTGAAAGAAGGGGGTGGGGACAAGTGTGAGATTTTGACCACCACTCACGCTCCTGGAGCATGGGTTGTGGTAGCCCGAGGTTGCTCTGGCTCATTCCGCTACGATAGCCCCTACTATCTCTCCATAGACGACGTTTAACGCTACGGAACGAGCTAGGGTTGTGGCAACCGTGCCAGAGCGGAGCTATTCATTATTATTGGAGTGCTGACCACAATAGCAGTAGGGATTTATGCCATAAAATGTTATCAAGGATTGATTGCAATCTGGCACACCAATCTTCGATGGTCTTGTGTTAGTAACGATAACCTCCATAGCTCAGTGGTCTTGGGTTTGAATCTTGCTACTGCCTCTTTTAAAATATAAAATTTTCATTATTTTTCAGGTTAGAGGGAAAAAAATAAAAAAAATAATGCTGCTCTTTGAGGTTTGGTGAGGGCGACCTGCTCCTGGAGCAGTGGGTGTGGTCAAAACCGTACCGCAGTGGGGTGGGGTGTTGACATGTTGGTGACCTCCTGTGACCTTGGGTGACCCATGTGACCTTTGGCCATCAAAATTTTTACCCTTTATATATTGCATTCCGTATGAGTAACAATTGTTCAGTCTCGCCATATGCATTGAACTGATTAACTTTCTTACTTGGTCAGAAAGAACCGCTGACCTAAGCTTCATATCGGGTGTAAACAAAGTGACCACTGATGACCCCTATTTGCACTTTACCCCCTTTTATATGAAAATCGATAAACATTTCTTTAGCACATAGATGCTACGGCCCCAAAGATCATCATCATCGCCATCAGCCCTTTTTGTCTGTCGCACTTCACTTGGACTCAAGCCCGTCAACATGTTTTCACATGCTGGATTCGGCTACCCTTCCACGCTTGGCCTCGTGCGGGTGGAAGGACCCTGTTTACCAAGAGTAATGTGTGCAGGTAACAGACCCGGGAATGGTCCCCTACTCTTTTCGATAAGGTCTGCAACTTTTTCTTTACTGTTCAGGAATACACCCCTGATACACTGACCACAGCTTGTACTGACTCTCCGAACAATGAGGCACCGTACACCCATTTGGCATACACCTGCACATGTCCCAATAGGTGGGAGCGACGAGAAATTCCATAATCACACTGCTGCGCAATTATGCATTTTCCGACCTTATGGAGCTATTTGCGATGACCAAGAAGCCAGACTCTCGCGGGGCTCGATCTTATACTCTGTCGACGGTTCAGCGCCTTAGCTCGGCCACCTCGCCCTCGCCAAAAGATCCTCAAGAAGAACCCATTGGCCAATACTTCCATTGGAGTTATACCTTTGAAGACCCCTATGTGACTTTTGATCCAATGTCAATACAGGTAACAATTCATGTTCTCAATACACTTTTTGTCCCAAAAAAAGTGTGCAAGCCAGATAAACCTCCTATTTCTCAAAAACGACTGATGCTGTGATTTCATTCTCAGGGTGAATATTAATTGGAGTAATCTTTTGTATAAATTGTGCAAATCCCATGACATTCCGCCCACGCAAACCCAGATATGACGTTAATAAGGGCATCTGTTTTTCACCCATTCATGGGATTTGAGCACAGTTAACATCATTTGTCC
The DNA here is from genome assembly GCA_023653785.1 of Ophioderma brevispina. NCBI lineage: Eukaryota > Metazoa > Echinodermata > Ophiuroidea > Amphilepidida > Ophiodermatidae > Ophioderma > Ophioderma brevispina. Next base: position 144 of record JAMKCH010084292.1, on the reverse strand, counting down.
GTTCTGCTGTCGGGTGGGCGATTTCCAACACATTACTAGCTGCATTCATGCAACCATTTGACATATTAACAACTGAGGAAATACAAATGCACATCTATTAATTATTTATTTATTAAGTGCATAGCCATTAGGAATAATAATGGG
>JAMKCH010084289.1:0-21212 GCA_023653785.1 Ophioderma brevispina | reverse complement strand
CAAAAACGCAAGATCCAGAACCAATGTTTGAAATCGGGCATGTTAATGATTATAAGTTAAAACGGTGCATTCGCGAGAAAGGCAAGTTTGGGGATTCGCCTGAAATTTGCAACACATATAAGAGATGCAACCACAATTCGATTTAAGGAAAGGCATTTCCAAAAAAGTGTGATCACAAAAAGGCAAGGTCCAGAACAAGCGTTTGAATTAGCATTGTTAATGCATTATAAGTGTGAATAATGGTACCCTCCATCGCGAAGAAAGGCAAGTTTTTGTGGGAATTTTGCCTTGAAACTGCCCCACATAAAGGAGATGCAACCACAATTCGATTTGTGGAATTACATGTCCAAAAAGTTGATCACAAAAATTCAAAGTGCCAGAACAAACGTTTGAAATTGGCATTGTTAATCATTATAATGTGAAAATGGTGCATTCGCGAAGAAAGGAATGTTTTGTGTTGGAATTTCGTCTTGAAATTTGCCCCACACATATAAGAGATGAAACCACAAACGCATTTTGGAAAGGACATTTCCAAAAAGTTTGATCCAAAAAACGCAAGTTCCCGAACAAACGTTTGAATAATTGGCATGTTGTTAATGCATTCTAAATGTGAAAAATGTTGCATTCGCGAAGAAAGCAAGTTTTTGTTGGAATTTTGCCTTGAAATTTGCACCACATATAAAGATTGCACCACATTCGATGGTGTTGAAATCATTTCCAAAAAGTTTGATCACAAAAATTCAAGTGCCAAGAACCAAACGCGTTTACAATTGGCATTGTTAATGCATTATAAATGTGAAATGTGCATTCGCGAAGAAAGGAAATGTGTTTGTTGGAATTTCGTCTTGAAATTGGACTTCCCACACCCTACCACTGTCCCCCCCATTCTCCCCGATCTCTGCTATTATCCTGTCTTGCATTTCGGCATCTCCCACATATAGAGATGAAACCACAATTCGATTTGTGAGAAAAGACATTTCAAAGTTTGATCACAAAACCGCAAGTATCCAGAACCAACTTTTGAAATTGGCATTGTAACATTATAATGTGAAAACGTTGCATATGCGTAAGAAAAGGCAAATTTTTTTGTGGAATTTCGCCTTAAACTTTGCCCCACAATATAAGAGATGTCAACCAATTCCATTTGTGGAAAGACATTTCCAAAAGTTTTGTCACCAAAACGCACAGTTCCCACCACCAGAAAAAAAAACTATGGGTTGAAAATCGGCATTGATTAATGGCATTCTAAGTGTGAAACTAAACTGGTGTCAATTCGCTGAAGAAGGCAAGTTTTTGTTGGCATATCGCCTTGAAACATTTTCCCCCCACATATCATCTAAGAGATGCAAGCCCCCCCCCCCCCCCCCCAATTCGAAAAAAAGGCAAAAGGCCACTTTTTTTTAAAAATTTGATCACAAAAACAGGCAAATGCCAGAACAAACGTTTGAAATTAGCATGTTAATGCATATAAAGTGTTGAAATTGGGCCATTCGCGAAGAAAGGCAATTTTTGTTGGAATTTATTTGCCTTGAAATTTGCCCCACATATAAGAGATGCAACCCAGTTCGATTTGTGGAAAGACATTATTTAAAAAAGTTTGATCACCAAAACGCAGATCCAGAACCACACTTTTAGAAATTGGCATTGTTTGCATATATAAGTGTGAAATGGTCATTCGCGAAGAAAGTCATGTTTTTGGTTAATTGCGCCTTGAAATTTGCCCCCCTCATAAGAGATGCACCACAATTCGATTTGTGGCAAGAACCCATTTTAAAAATAAAAAGTTTGTCACAAAAATGGCAAATGCCAGAAAAATGTTTGCAAATTAGCATTGTTAATCATTATAAGTGTGTTTTGGAAAATGGTGCATTCGCGAGAAGGCAAGTTTTGGTGGAATTTCGCCTTGAATTTGCCACACATATAGAGATGCAACCACAGTTCATTTGTGGAAGACATTTTAAAAAAAGTTTGTCCAAAAAACGCAAGCACGATCCAGAACAAAGTTTGAAATTGGCATTGTTAAGCATTAATTATAAGTGTGTGAAAATGGTGATTCGCGAAGAAAGAGAAAGAAAGGCATGTTTTTGTTTGAATTCGCCTTGAAATGTGCCCCATATAAGCGATTGAAACCAAAGTTCGATTTGGTGGAAAGACATTTTGTAAAACAAAGTTTGATCCACCAAAAACTCAAGATCCAGAAACAAAACGTTTGAAATTGGCAAAGTTAATGCATTATAAGTGTGTGATGAAATGTGCATTCCGAAGAAAAGCATGTTCTTGTTTGAAATTTCGCTGAATTTGCCCACAAAACCACCCCACATATAAGAGAGCAACCACATTCGATTTGAGGAAAAGCATTTACCAAAAAGTTTGATCACAAAAAGGCAAAGAAAGGGCCAGAAACAACGTTTGAAATTAGCATTGTTAATGCATTTTAAGTGAAAAATGGTTGATTCGTGAAAGAAAGGCAATTTTTGTTGGAATTTCGCCTTGAAATTTGCCCCCCCACATATAAGAGATGCAACCACAATTCGATTTGAGGAAAAGCATTTCCAAAATGTTTGATCACAAAAACGCAGATCCGAACCAAATGTTTGGAACTCGGTCATGTTACTGTAGTTATAAGATGTAAAACTGGTGCATCGCGAAGAAAGGCAAGGTTTTTGTTGGAATTTCGCCTTGAAATTTGCCCCACATATAAGAGATGCAACCACCATTCGATTTGTGGAAAGACATTTAAAAAAAAGTTTCATCACACAAAAAAGGGCAAGTGCCCAGAACAAACGTTTGAAATTGGCATTAGAAAAGCATTATAAGTGTGAAAATGTTGGGGCTTCACGAAGAAAGGCAAGTTTTTGTTTGGAATTTCGCCTTGAAATTGCCCCACATATAAGAGATGCAACCCAATTCGATTTGAGGAAAAGATTTCCAAAAAGTTGGATCACAAAAAGGCAAGTGCCAGAACAAACGTTTTTTGAAATGTGAATTAGCATTGGGAAGGGCTATAAGTGTGAAAAATGCGTGATGTCGCGAATAAAGGCAAGTTTTTGTTGGGAATTGCGCCTTGAAATTTGCACCCACATATAAGAGATGCAAACCACAATTCGATTGTGGAAAGAAATTTCCAAAAAGTGATCACAAAAACGCAAATTCAAGAACAGTCGTTTGAATGGCATTGTGTAATGCATTATAAGTGTTGAAATGGTGCATTCGCGAAGACGGTTTGAAGTTTTGTTGGAATTTCGCCTGAAATTTGCCCCCACATATAAGAGAGCACCACACTTCGATTGGTGGAAAGACATTTCCAAAAAGTTTGATCACAAAACGCAAGATTCAGAACAAACGTTTGAAACGGCATTTGTTAATGCAATTATTACGTGTTGAAACTGGTGCATTCGCGAAGAAAGAAAGGCAAAGTTTTTGTTGGAATTTGCCTTTGAAATTTGCCCCCAAATAAGAGGTGCAAATACAATTCGATTTGAGGGAAAGGCAATTTCCCAAAAAAAGTTTGATCACAAAAAGCAAGTGCCAGAACAAACGTTTTGAATGAAAATTAGCAGTGTTAATGCATTATAAAGTTGTAAAAATGTTGAATTCGCGAAGAAAGGCAAGTTTTGTTGGAATTTCGCTTTTTGAAGTTGACCCCAAAGATTAACAGATGCAACCACACTTCAATTTGTGAAAGACATCATGAAAAAAGTTTGATCACAAAAACGCAAGTTCCAGAACAATCGTTAAAAATCGGCATTGGTAATGTATTAAAGTGTTGGAAAAGTGCATTCGCGAAGAGAAAGGCAAGTTTTTGTTGGACTGTTGCTTGAAATTGCCCACCCCACATATAAGAGGAGATGCAAATACAATTAGATTTGAGGAAAGGCATATCCAAAAGTTTGATCACAAAAACGCAAAAGTACAAAGAAGAAGTTTCCAGAATACAAACGTTGATGGGGAAATTGGCATTGTTGTTAATGCATTATTAAGTGTAAAAATGGTTGCATTCGCGAAAAAGGGCAAGTTTTTGTTGAATTTCGCCTTTAAAATTTGCTCCCATATAAGAAATGCAAACACACTCGAATTTGTGGAAAGACATTCCAAAAAGTTTGTCACAAAAAAAACGCAAAAAAGTTACAGAAAAAAAAACAAAAAAAAACGTGTTGTTGAAAATCGGCATGTTAATGCATATACGTGTGATGAAATGGTTGTGCATTCGCGCAAGAAAGGCAAGTTTTTGTTGGAATTTCGCCTTGAAATTTGCCCCCCCACACCCCCCCCTCCCACATATAAGGAGAATAAGAGAGCAATACAATTCGATTTGAGGAAGGCCATTTCCCAAAAGTTTGATCACCAAAAAGGCAAGTGCCAGAACAAACGTTTGAAATAGCCATTGTTAAGTTGGCATGATAAGTGTGAATGTGAAAAATGTGCATTCGCGAAGAAAGGGCAAGTTTTTGTTGGAATTGTGCCTTGAAATTTGCCCCCACATATTAAAGATGCAAACCACACTTCAATTTGTGGAAGACATTTAAAAAAGTTGATCCACAAAAAACGCAAGAGAGTTCCAGAACAAGCGTTTGTGAAAATCGGGCATTGTTAATGGATAGAAGTGGTGAAAATGGTGCATTCGCGAAGAAAGGCAAGTAGTTGTTGGAATTTCGCCTGAAAATTTGCCCCACATATAAGAGTGCAAATACAATCCGATTTGAGGAAAGGCATTTCCCAAAAGTTGATCACAAAAAAACGCAAGTTCCAGAACAACGTTTGAAATGGCATTGGTAAGGACATTATAAGTGTTGTAAAATTCAGGTGCATTCCGCGAGAAAAAAGGCAAGTTTTTGTTGGAATTTCGCCTTGAATTTGCCTACATATAGAGATGACAACAACACTTCGATTTGTGGAAAGACATTTCCAAAAGTTTGATCACAAAAACGCAGAGTTCCAGAAAAACAAAAAAAAGTTTTGAACTCGGCATTGTAAGCATTAGAAGGGTGAAAACTGGTTGCATTCGCGAAGAAAGAAAGCAAGTTTTTGTTGATTCGCCTTGAAGGATTTGCCCCAATATAAGAGATGCAACCACAGTTCGATTTGTGGAGGAAAGACCATTTTAAAAAAAGAGTTGATAAAAAAACGCAAAGATCAAACCAAACGTTTGAAATTGGCGTTGTTATAATGATTATAAGTGTGAAAATGGAGCATTCGCGAAGAATTAGGAAAGGCATGTTTTTAATTTCGCCTTGAAATTGCCCCCACATATAAGAATGCACCCACAGTTCGCTATGTGGAAAAGACATTTTAAAAAAAAAGTGTGAGCACAAAAATTCAAGTGCCAGAACAAACATGTGAAATTGGCATTTGTTAATGAATTATAAGTGTGAAATTGGTGCCTTCGCGAAGAAAGCAAGTTTGGTTGGAATTCGCCTTGAAATTTGCACACCATATAGAGATGCAACACCAATTCGATTTGTGGATGGAAGAAAATTCCTAAAGTTTGATCACAAAAACGCAAGTTCCAGAAACACACGTTTGACTCGGCATTGTTAATGCATTTATAAGTGTGGAAACGGTGCATCGCGAAGAAGAGAAAGGCATAAGTTTTTGTTGGAATTTCGCCTTGAAATTTGCACACATATACAGATGAAACCACAATTCGATTTGTGGAAAGACATTTCCAAAAGTTTGATCACAAAAACGAAAGTTCCAGAAAAAGCGTTTGAAAATCGGCATTGTTAATGCATAGAAGTGTTGTTGAATGATGAAACTGGTGCATTCGCGAAGAAAGAAAGGCAAGTTTGTTTTTGTTGGAATGTCGCCTTGCTTGACAATTTGCCCCCCCCAACATATAAGGAGATGCAACCACAATTCGATATTTGTGGAAAGACATTTTAAAAAAGTTTGATCACAAAGGCGCAAGTTCCAGAACAAACGTTTGAAATTTCGGCACGTTAATGCATTATAGGTGGTGGAAAATGGTGCCCCATTCGACGAAGAAAAGAAAGGAAAGGCAAGTTTTTGTATGAACCGCCTTGGTGAAATTTGCCCCCACATATACGAGATGCAACCCAGTGTCATTTTGAATTACATTTAAAAAGTTTGATCACAAAAAGGCAAGTCCCAGAAAAAAACGTTTGAAATTAGCATTGTTAATGCATTATAGGTGTGAAAATGGTTTGGCATTCGCGGAAGAAAGGGAAAGTTTTTGTTGGAATTTCGCCTGTGAAAATTTGCCCCATATATAAGAGATGCGACCACAATTCGATGGTGGGTTAAAAGACATTCCAAAAAAAAGTGTGATACAAAAACGCAAGTGCCCAGAACAACATTTGAAATTGTGATTGGTTAATCATTATAGTGTGAAACTGGTGCATTCGCGAAGACAAAAGAAAGAAGAAAAGGCACGTTTTTGTTGGCCCCCAATTTCGCCTTATGAAATTTTCCCCAAATATAGAGTGCAAACACAATACAGATTTGTGGAAAAGACATTTTCCAAAAAAGTTTTGATCAAAAAACGCAGTGCCAGAACAACGTTTGAATCGGCCAATTGTTAATGCATTTTATAAGTGTATTGATGAAACTGGTGCATTCGCGAAGAGAAAGAAGAAAGGCAAGTTTTGTGGAAATTCGCCGTTGTTGCAAATTTGCCAACCACATAATAAGAGATGCAACCCAGAATTCGATTCGGGTATAGATATGCCAAAACAGTTTGATCACAAAAAATTCAAGTGCCAGAACAAAACATTTGAAATTGGCATTGTTAATGCATTATAACTGCGAAAAATGGTGCCATTACGCGAAGAGAGAGAGAGAAGAGAAGGGAAAAAAGCAAGAGGGAGGAAAAGCAAGTTTTTGTTGGGATTTAGCCTTGAAATTTTGCCCCACCCCACATATAAGAGATGCAACCACACTCGATTTTGCGGGGAAAGACAATTCAAAAAAGTTTGATCAAAAAAATTCAAGTTGCCAGAACAAACATTGGAAATTGGCATTTGTATTAATGCTTTAGTGTGCATACTGGTGGCAGTCGTGAAGAAAGGCAAGCTTTTGTTGGAAGTTCGCCTTGAAATTTGGCCCCACATATAAAGATGCAACCCCACAATTAGATTTTGTGGAAGACATTTCCAAAAAGTTTGATCACAAAAAAGCAAAGTTCCAAAAAAAAAACGTTTTGAATCGGCACTTGTTAAGCATTATAGGGTGATCGTGTGAAAACTGGTGTGCAATTCGCGAAGAGAAGACACGAAAGAAGAAAGAAAAGAAGAGAGAAAGGCAAAGTTTTTGTTGGATTTCAGCATTTGAAAGTTCCCCACATATAAGAGATGCAACAAAAATTCGTTGTGGAAAGACATTTTAAAAGTTTGATTTCACAAAAAGGCAAGTGCCAGGAAACAATCGTTTGAGAAATTAGCATTGTTAATGCATTATACTTGTGAAAATGGTGCATTCGCGAAGAAAGAAAGAAAGGCAAGTTTTTGTTTTTGGAATTTCGCCTTGAAATTTGCCCACATTATACAGCAGATGCTGCAAACCAAGTTGATTTGTGGAAAGGACATTTTAAAAAAAAGTTTTGATCACAAAAACGCAAGATCCAGGACAAACGTTTGAATTGAAAATTGGCGTTTTGTTAATGCATATGTACAAGTGTGAAGTGAAAAATGGTGCATTTCGCGAAGAAAGGATGTTTTTGTTTGAATTTCGCTTGAATTTGCCCCACATATAAGGAGATTGCAACAACAGTTCGGATTATGTGGAAAGACATTTAAAAAAAGTTTGATCACAAAAATTTCAAGTGCCAAAACAAACATTTGAAATGCATTGTTAATGCTTATAGTGTGGAACTGGTTTGCATTCGCGAAAAAGGCAAGTTTTTTTGTTGGAATTCGCCTTGAAATTTGCAACACATATAGCAGATGCAACCCACCATTTAATGTGTGGAAAGAAATTTCCTAAAAGTTGATCACAAAACGCAAGTTCCAGAAACAAACGTTGGAACTCGTCATTGTAATGCATTATAAGGTGAAAATCAGGTGCATTCGCGAAGAAGAAAGAAGAAAAGAAAGGCAAGTTTTTGTTGGAATTTCGCCTTGAATGAAATTTGCCCACATATAACAGATAGATGGCAACCACACAATTCAATTTGTTGAAGACATTTAAAAAAGTTTGATCACAAAAAGGCAAGTGCAGAAACAAAGTTTGAAATTAGCATTGTTAATGCATATAAGTGTGAACATGGTTTTGCATTCGCCGAAGAGAAGGAAAGAAACGCAAGTTTTGTTGGAAATTTCGCATGAAATTTGCAACCACTATAGAGATGCAACCACAGTTCGATTTGTGGAAAAGACGTTTTAAAAAAAGTTTGATCACAAAAACGCAAAAGATCCAGAACCAAACGTTGAAATTGGCATTGTTAATGCCATTAAAGTGCGAACGAAAACGAAAATGGGCATTCGCGAAGAAAGGCATGTTTTAATTGATTTCGCTTGAAAGTTGCACACATCATAAGTAGGCACCAAAATTCGTGTTTAAAGAACTAGTTCCAAAAAAGTTTTGATTCACAAAAAACGCAAAAAAGTTCCAGGGAACAAACGTTTGAAATGGCATTGTTAGCAGTATAAGTGTTGAATTGTGGAAAATGGTTTGCATTCGCGAAGAGAGAAAGGCAAGTTGTTGACGGAATTCGCCTTGAAACGTGACCAACATATAAGAGACTGCAACCAACAATTCGATTTGTTGGGGAACAGACATTCCAAAAAGTTTGATCACATAAATTCAAGTGCCAGAACAAACATTTGAAAATTGGCAGTGGTAATGTGCAATTATAGTGTGATACTGGTGCATTCGCGAAGGAAAGGCACGTTTTTTGTTGGAAATTTCGCTTGAAATTTGCCTCACATATAAGAGATTGCAAATACAATTCGATTGAGGGAAAGGCATTCCCCAAAAAAATGATTCACCACAAGGCAGTGACAGAACAAAAACGTTTGAAATTAGCATTGTTAATGAATTTAAGTGTGAAAATGGTGGCATTGCGCAAAGAAGCCCGAAGGAAAGAAGAAAGGCCAGTTTTTGTTGGGATTTCCCTTGACATTTGGCCCCCCTCTCCGACGCGGCAACCACACTTCGCTTGTGGAGAGACCATTTCCACCACGTTTGATCACAAAAAACGCCAACGTTCCAGAAAAACGTTCGAACGGCATTTGTTAAGGCATATAAATGTAAAACTGGTGATATCGCGAAGAAAGGCAAGTTTTTGTTGGAATCGCCTTAAAATGTGCCCCACATATAAGCGAGACTGCAAACCACCAATCGATTTGTGGAAAGACATCTTTAAAAAAAAAGTTTGATCACAAAGGCAAAGTGCCAGAACAAACGGTTGAAAATTGCATTGTAACGGCATTATAAGTGTTGGGGAAACTGGGCATTTCGCGAGACAAGACTAAGAAAAGAAAAGGCACCTGTTTTTTAATTTCCCCCTTAAAAAATTTTGCCCCACATATAAGAGATGCAACCACACTTCGATTGTAGAAAGACATTTACAAAAAAGTTTGATCACAAAAACGCAAAGTTCAGCAGAACCAAGGTTTGAATCATGCATTCTGTTAATGCAGTATAAGTGTGAATGAATGAAAATGAGTCAAAAGTAAAAAAAACAAAAAAAGTCAAGTTTTTGTTGGAATTTCGCTTGAAATTTGCCACACCAACCCCACATTAACAGATGCAACAACAATTCGATTGGTTGGAAAGACAATTTCCAAAAATTCACAAATCTTCTTAATTTCTTAATATTTAAAAAAAAAAAAAAAACGTTTGATTTGAAATCGCTTGTTAATGCATTATAAAGTGTGGAAAAACTTGGTGACATTCGCGAGAAGAAATCGAACAAGCATGTTTTTGTTGGAAAATTTCGCCTTGAAATTTGACCAACCCCCCCCCCACATAAAGAGATGAACCCACAATTCGTTTTTTAAAGAAATTTTAAAAAGTTGATCACCAACAAAACGAAAGTGAATCCAGAATAAAAAACGTTGGAAATTGGAATTCCGGTAATGCCACTTAATTTATAAGTGTTTTTAAATGGTCATATTCGCGAAGATAAGGCATGTTTTTTTGTTGGAATTTCGCCTTGAAATGGGCCCACACCACATATAAGCGATGCAACCCACAATTCGTTTTGTGGAAAAGGACCATTTTAAAAAAAGTTGATCAACAAAAAGGCAAGTGCCAGAACAAACGATTTGAAAATTAGCATTGTAAAATTGCCATTATAAGTGTGAAAAACTGGTGCATTCGCGAAGAAAGAAAAAGAAAGAAAGGCAAGACTTTTTGTTTGGAATTCGCTTTTAAATTTTCCCACATATAAAGAGATGCAAATCCACATTCGATTTAGTGGAAAGAAATTTCCAAAAAGTTGATCACAACTAAAAACGCAAGGTCAAAGAACAAGCGTTTCAACTCGGCATGTTATTGTTAATGCATTATAGTGTGAAACTGAGGGTGGTGAGGGTGGTGGGGGCACGCCAGTAGACCGTTGACCCTCGCTGGGAGGGGGTCTTTCCGGAGGTCTCGGAAGGAACGGGTGGCGGAGTGCGCTAGGCACCGCGGCGTGACTTTGAGCGGGTCGAAGGCAAGCCCACCCTGGGCGATTCTTGCTGTAGGGGGCGGCGTCCCAGGGTCGTTACTCTCTCGGGTCTTCACCTTGGCCGTTTATATCCGCCTACAACCGCCTCCAATCTAACTCTTCACCGTACAGTTTGCAGCGGTCTTTTCTACCACCTCGTTCCCCCTGCCCTTTTTATCAGTGCCCTCCTCTCCATTCTAAGGGGGGTATATCCCTTCCGCTCATGGTACGTCCCTCTCATCGATGTTTCACCCATACTTGTTTTCCTTTGTATCGAGCCACACCCTCGCTTTTTGGTGGCACTTTTTCGCCTCTTCTCTTCCTTTTTATTCATACGTTCTATTCTCTCTAACTAGTTCACCGTTCTCCTCGTTCTCTTTCGGTAGCCTGTCCACCGCTCGCCTAATTTTTGAATCTGTTGTAAATTGGAAGAGTTTACCAACACTTTTTCTCTCGCTGTCGGGACCATATGACAAGCTATACTACTTCTTTCTTAGCGCCACTTGCGTCCCCTCTACCCTCCCTGCCCATGCCCCTCGTTTTCACCGTGCCATTTCAATGTCTAATGCTTTCTTTCCACGCCACCGGTGGAAGCACCAGTCTTTCCCTTGTTAAGCTCTTTTCATGAATGTTCACCATCGGAAGGGTTCCCCGGGCGGGGTTTTGAATGTTTTCATACCCTCGTGATCACATTCCCGGGGCCGGCCGTATGTGGTTATTTTGCCTGTCGCATCCCAGCCCCAATTCTCTCTCCTCTTCGACGTGTCCGTAGCCTTGCTCACAGTATGGTTTTCGACAATTATTGCTAACCCCTTTCCCACCATCGCACGCTAGAGGATGTCCCACTTGTCGGGTCCTCTTGCCTTCGGAATCCACACAGTCCCTCTCGTGCCTACCTCCTGCATACTCGTATGCCCCTAGTCATTCCTTCCCCGCTCTTCCGTAGTTCCCATACCTCTTTAAGAACTTCTCTCTTTTCCTTGCCGCTATTACTCTGTTTCTATTGCCTATGAGTTCTCTCCCCTTCACCATCCTTTTTCACTCTTTATACCGCGCTGAATTCTTTTCGCTGTCCCGCCCGTTCACCCAACATTGACACTATTTTTTTTTTCGCACTCTTTTATCTTCGGAGCCATCTTGGTTTTTCAGCATTTCATTTCGCGTGGGGGTGAATCAGGCTTTTTTTTCTGTTCTGTGATGTCTGGGGGAAGAAGGTGTGGTAGTGGAGGCGGTGTAATACATGGGTAATACCATGGTTTTGAATGACTGCAAAGTTAGTAATTGACCTTGCACCTGGTTTGGTGCTTCTTCATTGTGACAGTTTTACATGGGCTGTAATTATGTAGCTATTTTGCGCCAGTGGATCATCAGTAATCATAGATAGGCAGTACAAACTGTGTCAATATAGCAAATAAGGTTTTGGAAGTGCTGGTCATTTAAATTGATATTTATTCACCCTTTCTTTTTTAAAATTACTACTTCGACACTAAACAGAATAGAAAACTTTATGTACCGATTTGTCATATTGAAAACTGACATGATTTGGCCAGGATTGAAAAGGACCCGTCAATGTGAATTAGTTACGGCAAGCTCTTTGAATAAAAAATTGATTCCAGTCAGATAGATTCGAACCCAGGCAAAGGGTCGTGTTTGTGTACCGACAGACCCTAAGATGGCCCAACCATTAGACCATGGGGGCTAAGTGGAAAGTGGAATGATAGATACTCAGTCTTAGGTTTTGAAGTATTTCACATGTGGCCAGGGAGGCTATATGCTCTCCCCCCTCCTGCCGCTTTCAGGAGTATGCACCATGTCTGCTCTTGAGGGGAACGATTAAAAAAACTTACACTTGTTTACACAGAAACTATGTACTAGTAGTTTCTTCTCACTCAAACTCTCAGTGTTTCCATTGAGTCTCAGCATTAACATTGCTGGCAATCAGACATCATTTTAAATGGAAATAAGTTAAGTTAAAATGCAAATGTATATGTTTTGTGGGCCGCCAGCTATAGCTGGAGGACCACTTGAGCAATCTGTTTGCGTGGGACTTCTAAATGTTGTAAACGACAGTGAAACTTCAATCCCCAAAGAGGTGAAAACTCTTTGTAAACACTCCAAAAGATGGTTTGTTGGTGTACTTAACAAGAGTGAAATTTCCAGTTTATAAAAAGAGGTAATTAAACACTCACTCCAAAAAGAGTTGAGATTTCCACGTCGTTTTTTTAGGATAGTGTTTAAAGAAAGGACAACACTTGGGGTAAATGATTGGATATATGGACCATGTAACTGGTGGGGTTGATGTGGATTTGCCGGGTCGTTCGCACAAGGTGATCGCGAGGGCTAACCCAGTGACCATGAAACCCGGGGACCTCCCAAGTTGATATATGAACAGTATACCTGGCTTTAATAGCAAGTGCGTACGAGTCTGTGATATTTCAAATTGTAATAGACACATTGTGATTCAAAATTAAGACAGACCCCAAAAATAGTGGTTAAACTTAATGGTTTGAGTGTCTTCAGCCTCTCTTATTAAGGCTGATATATGTGAACAGTGTACTGGTTTTGGCTTGTCTTCTGGTATTTCACTCACGAGGATGGACAAGGAAATATGCAATAACGAAACAAGGACCATGGTAAAATATTAGTGCGTACCTACAGAAGCAAGCGGTCTTATGTGGTGTACACTTTTTATGTGGGAAGAAGACGTTTTTTTGTGCAAACAACCTTGCACATACTATTTGCCATTTCCAAACACTTTGGTGATCTTTTAAATATAACATTTTGTTTTTTGTACTTGGCCTCATTTTGCATATTGCCAGCCAAAACAGGCTCCTAAATTTGTGGGTTAAATTTGTTGTTAGTTCATAATTTATGTACAAAATATTCAGTTAATAGTAATATTGACACAGGTTTTGAGGTTTTTTGAGGTGATTTAGCAAACCTCTGTTTCGTAGTTTTAAATGCAAATGATTTAAAAACCAATTAAATTAGCATTCACTATATTATATTATAAGTACACCAGATAATATGAAAACAATGAGTGACTGCTGGTAAGAGCAGATTTTCCAGATTTTCTCTGTTGTGATACGACCTGCAGTTATTTAGTTGATAGGAACATACATGCTTGCATTGGGCCTTTTATTGCAGAGTTTGCCATATTGGGTAGGTGCCATTTTAATGTGAAATTTCATAAACCCAATTAAAATCATGAGAATATAAATGCTTTTGCCGGGAAAAAGAAAACGACGGGGGTATTCTATCTTATTGGCTCAGCCAGGTGGCTAGGAGGACAAACATGATTAAGAATAAATTGATGGGCTCCGTTATATAGCTGCTTTCATACTTTAATGTAGTAAAAATTTAAAAACACTTGTGAATGGAAATGCTATTAACTGAAAAACTCTGTGCTCAGAGACCGGTGTTGTGGTTTTGTGTGTTCTGAGAAAGGAATTGCAGAGGGGGACATAGGGATTCCTCTGGAGTATGTGTTGTCTGTGGTCAAAAAATGTTAACCTAATATTATTGCATGCGTATGAGTTTACGAAAGGGCTACGATGGAATGTACTTGTGTGAAAAGGAGGAGGTGGTGGAGGTTGAGGTGACATTGTGGTGACCTCATTGTGACCTTGGGACCTCAGTGACTTGGTCGGTCAAAAATGAGGAACTCTTAATAGATGCAGCCGTATGGAGTTCCGTAAAGGGGTTACGATATTGTAACTTGGTGGAAAGAAAACGAGGGGGGGGGCGGGGGACGGGGGGGTGGGGTGCGAGGTGGGGGTGACCTCATGGGCCTGTGTGATCTTTGGCCACATTCACAAACCTGAAGGACAGACTACACTTGAGGTCCAGGGACCATGACGGGTATTTTGGTAATTTTACTGCCCCATATTGAAAAAGATAAGGGATAACTCCATACTGTCTACAGTTAGTGGACAATAGAAGTAAGTACAGTGACCCATAGTGTTGATACTGAGTTTGCCCACTGAAGGCGAGTGAAGTTGGACCCTTCTTTCACTTGAGGTATTCCAATTACTCTTATTATAGGCAAAAAAAATTGATACATTTAAACAGCAGGTTTAAGTGTAAAATGCGTATTGGTTGTCACACAACACATGGTAACTTAAAAAAAAAGTTGGCTTTGATGAAGAGGAAGATCTGCTAGGATCCCAACATCAGGACCAAACTCTACGTATACAGTTTACGTACACAGGCCTTATTTTGTGAAGAGAATCAAGTTGGGTTAACAGCATTTACTATTTTTGAAAAAAAAAGTTAGTTAATGATGATTTATTATGTTTAATATGGTGAGTGATATGACCTTGAAAAGATTGTTAAGTGTTCTGTGATGTTGTTGTGGGGTAATGTAAATAATTTAATGATGTATTTTCTCTAAACAAAAAAAATTGTAGGGGTGGGTGTTTTACATTTATTTCCTGCTTTATGATTTTAAAATGATGCTGTATTGTGTGTTTTAGCATGGTATAGTTGAATCACATCATTTGCGACTGTTTTTAATTCCTCGTTGACATCTCCTGCTTATTTGACATTTCTGTGTTAGGTACCTCTTGTCCGCAATAAAAAGAGAGGCCCATAAGAAGGTAATGGTTGCGTGGACTGCAAGATTAAGAGAGTTAACAGTTTCGTGTTCTATTCTGATTTGAGGCTTGATGATAGAGGGAGCTCTTGCATGTTATTGCATCTTGATTACTAGAGGAGGAAATGTTTGTGTGGGGGTTGTTTACTATGACATAATCAGAGACTCTATTCCCTTAGTGAGTTGTCGTAGAAATTGTATGTTGATGTTAGAAGTGGACTTGCCCTTGTGACATTAGACCTTTTCGGGATGTTTTCTAATTAGAATCAGGACCTATATAGCTGATGATTTGCGGGGTTGTATGAGGTTTGTTCTAGGTGGGGTATATAGGAAGTCTGGTTTTTAAATTTGTTATAATTCTTTAAGACAAAGTGCATATGTCCAATCATGTTTCATATTTGGCTATGCCCACAGTAGGGGTTGCCCCCTAAAATGGAGCGAAGGGAAATCGAGGGGGGAGATAAGTAAATTGGGCGAGGTGTTCTAAAATTTGTCAATTTCTTTCCTTCCTTCCATCCTGCCACTAAGGGGAAATTAGGGATTTTTATTGTTTCACATTTATCCCCTTGACGCTTTATGAGATGGGGGTTTGGGTGTCTTTCCTTATCAAGTGTGCATATTTGGGAGTTGCACGTGTGTGGCATGTTGCGTGGAGTGTGTGTTTGTGTGTGCATGTGTTGGGTGTGGCATTGTGTTGGTGTGTGTTATGTGCATATAGTCACACATGTAAAACGACACACAAGTATAACTACGTGTGGGGCATTGTGTGTGTGTATATGGATTTTGTCTTCATATTCTTGCTAGTAAGTGTAGAGTAATTGTGTCAAGACCAAAAAACGTGCTAGCGTTCATGAAACTATATGATAGATTGACATGCTTAGAGATCAACATTGCATTTGTAGGAGAATGAGACTTGAGAAAAAACCTAAATTTCCAAGGTCAAAGGCTCATATTTTTTTCCGGATTCAAAAGACAAGTGCATGCCAGGTGCGGGGGCCGGTCGCCCCCTTTGGACCTGCATTGATTGATGTATTTGCTCGAGACATCCAGCGGGGTCCGTCTGGCATCACGGCTAGGTGGACGGCCAGGGACATTTGGCGCTGCCATGGTGAACCAGCCATTCGGGCTGCGGCCAGCTTAGATAGATATTTACACGAAAAATGTGCCCCACCACCCCGGGGGGGGGTGGGGGGGGGGCGTTGGGGGGGGGTGCACCCGGTAGGGGGGGGGGACTCCCCTGGCCGCCGCGAGGCCCCCGAGGGGGGGGGGGGGCCCCCCGGGGTGTGGGGGGGGGGGGGGGGTGCGTGTGTTGGCCCAGGCCGGCTCCCGGGGCCCCGCCCCCACCCCCCCCTCAATTTTTTTTTTTTTTTGAAATGCAGCTTTTTGCATTTTATAAAAATATTACCAATATTACTAAATCCCATTGCAGGGCCAAACGTTTGATTGTAGTAAGTCAAGGGTCAAAATGATGGTTTATAGGTACTTTTGTCAGATGCTTTTCTGTGGAACTGCTGGGGACAGCAAAGACACATTACAAAAAAAACTATGTTTTTGGATCTTCTTGTGGTTTGTTGTTTTGATGCCGGCCAGGTCGAGTGAGAGTTTAAACCCTCAAATGTTTCAGGGGTTCTTACAAACCAATTCAAGTGGAAAATTTAGGGAGGAAATGGTTATGTATCCTCAAAAAACCTCACCACGTCACTTTTAAGGTTTGCAAAGAGGGTGAGTCATATATTCAGGTTGTTGTACTGTTCGAAAAAAGTTGGGAAAGCCCCGATTGTGCACTCAAATAAAAAAAAAATTCCTTGTTGGTCAATTGGAATTATATTAAGGATACAGCAAGCAGGCAAAGTTTTGACGCTGACGTTTTGAAGCCCCACTTGTGGCCATGTGTTGTGACCTTGGGCAAATTGCTTTAGCCTCAATTGATAGTCCTCTAACCCAGGCGGCGTTTATAACGGGTTTATTGGCATACAAACAGACTCACTAAGAATAGATGGTGTAGGTGATCCCTAAAATAACTTTTATAAGAGAAAAAGAGCGCCCCAGTGTTTGTAGAGGATAAAGTCCGGACTGGACTCGAGGGTCCCGGCAACCCGATTTGAGAAGGCCTCGGACTCGGACTCGGACACCCAGAACTCGGGAACTCGGGACACTCAGGACTCGAGTCCTGGCGGGACTCGGCCCGAGGCCTTCAAAAAATTTTTGCCTATCAAAAACTTGCGCTTGTGAAACCTTCTAATACCGTGCAACCAATGTTAGCTTCAAAACACCAGAAAAAAAAAAAAGTAATCATTTTTCATACTAAATTGACAATACGGACCTACCGATGATCCATATATTGACAGTCCATACCCGTGTCGTTTAGGCTCGTCATGTAAAGTAGTAACTGTCGAAAGTTCTTACTTTTTCCAAACCAAACTTTATTGATACTCTATTCAATTATGTGTGTTGGGGCTGGTTCATTTAAGTTCCAGTCGTTAATTTCGATAAGATGGCCCAAGACCATAAGGGAACGGCCGTCAACAAAACCCCCAGCGAAATGCACGTTATAATCACTGTCCTGTGGCTTTATTAGATAAATAACATGATCTTGGAACTTAATGGGTTACATTATCGTTTACAATGGTTGAAGCATAGCTTCAAGTCAAAACCATAGCAATGATGAACAAGGGGTTTTTTTCTAGAAAAGTAACATTTCTACAAATATTTGAAAAGTTCAAATACCATTGTCATTGATATTTTATAGTAATCTTCCCGTGGAGGATGGCCAGCGAATGTAAGCGTTGAAAAAAAAACCCATATGCTCTTTGCGCTTGGCCGGATTTTGAACCGGCGACCGCCAAGTATCCCGGTTTTTTTCTAAACATTTCAAACCCTGGAGCTAGCAGACATTTTAACATATCTCAAGTACAAAAGGTTTGCGTGAGTTTAAAAAAAAAAAAAGATCTGTTGTCCGACTGCAGGGCCCCTGAAACGTGATTCGTAAGTGCAAGGCAATGGGTTGCCTTAAGGAGAGGGGGGGGCCAGCAAGTTTGTCAGTGGTCAAAATTTTTAAATGATTCAATCATTGGTGAAAAGGGCAGGCACACATGTTATTTGTTCTATCACAAGGAGCGTCAGGACCCTCAAAATATTCCTTTATTGATCCTATGCAAGCCCCTCCACCAATATTTGCACCGTTTTTTTTTTTTTTTTTTAAATTTTAAAAATTCCTCAAATTTTAAACATTTGACTCCTTTGGACAACTGAAATTGACCCTTTACTGATCTTGCAGTTTTTAGTCTTATAACTACTTAAACTGTACGTTGTTTGAAAGTAACAAACTACACCTTTCCTGAAATCCTTTTGTGTTTGTTAGACAAAGAACATGGTATCCTATTTCAGCACGTGGATCAATTTATTTATAAAAACATTTTTTGACCCATCTGTACAAACACTTTTCTTGTCCCTTACCTTTAAGCACCACTTGTGGCACTTAAGCATTATGTGGTTTCGGGGGGTCCCTGTCTGTCTGTCTACATATTAATCACTCAAAACTTTTGTACTTGAGGTGTTACAAAAGGTCTGCTAGCTCCGGGGGCGATCACGTCTCTGGGCCATTCCAACAGGGACAGAATTAATAAACGATCTCCTTCCTTTCTACCTGGAGAAATAAGAGTATAGTGAAAATGCTATTGTCATTGCTTGTAATTCTAACCTAAGACACTGAATCTCCCCTCCAAAATCCACAGTGGTGAAAAATGCACTAGCGTACCCCGATGTAGTCGATTGCATCATCAACCAGACAGCATGTATGGTTCAAAAACGACCAATGTGTGAATTGTGACACCCTAATAACTTTCATTCCTCCCGAGAGGCTTAGAAACAGATGTGCGTTAGGTTGTTAGGATAAGTACAAATGCAAAAATACCTTTAGGATACCCAAATTTCAGTGATGAAGCCTGCTTTGGTTATTAACAATTTTGCCACCATGCTAACGAGGGCAAGTGTCAACCTTGATCATGAGGCTAAATGGTAAACAAAGTATTCTGTCAAGGCTCGGGACTCGGGACGGGACATGTGAGGGTGGACTCGGGCCTCGAGGCACTTGGGGGACGGATCGGCGACTGGATCGGACAACTGGGACCGGACACCTGGACTCGGACTTGGACTCGGAAATCGGGATTTGAGGGGACTCTGACTACAACATGGTCTGGCCAATTGCTTTGAAAGGAGAGATGGGACTCTTTGGGTATGAGATCAAGCAGCCAGCTAATGTTGTTGGAAGTTGTGGAAGCCAGCTCCACTGTTGATTGGTGGGTTTTGAGAAGGTCTATTATAACGGGGAGGGAAAGGTAGTTGCTTCATGAAAATGTGCTCCGCAGGTCTATGAATGGAGGGCACATGGCAGATTAGGAGATAGTTGCAGCCCCCATTGGTGCATATTGCTTTTGGATTGAAACAACCGACTCCTGTGCGAATCCTGTTTTAGGTGACCCATTCCTTATGTGGAGGATTGCTACCAGGTGGGAGTTCTGTCATAGGTGTGATAGTGAATTGGTCTGGTCTTGGAGTATCTAGCCAGGCAGTGTTCCATGTCTGTGAGTTGCTGAATGGGGAGCTGGAGAGTTTAGCAGCGTGTTGACAGAAAGGTGGACGAGAACACAGTCTCTGTCTGCCAAGCTGGTGTGATTCTTTGACAGTGTTATGCAGCAGGTGCTTGTTGTCCAGCAGAGCCTTATTCACCAGTTTATGTGTGTGATGTTCTCTCCGAAGCACTGCGGGTGCAATGCCTGCAAGCACTGGTAGAAAATCAAATGGAGTGGGACAAAGGCAGCCAGTAATAGTTCTCATGGTCTTATTGAGTACTGTGTCCAGCTTCTTTTTGTTAGAGCTATTGCACCATGCTGGGGCGGCATATTCAGCAGCACTGTAGACCAGAGCAAGGGCGGTAGTGCATAGAGTAGATGGGTTAGCACCCCATGAAGATCCAGCAAGGTGACACAGGAGGTTATTCCTCGAAGATAACTTTGCACATACTGACTCGAGATGCTGCCAATCAAGCTTCATTACCAGATAAGTTGGTGTAGGATTGTATGGCAGAGGCGCTCCATTGAGGTTGATTTTAAGCTGGTGATGAGCCTCTTTGGTTTTAAAATGGAAAGCAGTAGCAGTGGTCTTGGCTTCACTCAGCTTTTAAGTCTCCAGGTCTTTGAGATATGCTGCAAGTAGGGCCATATCTGAAGTAAGTGTACTTCTACTTCAGTCCAGCTTCTGCCCGAGTGAAGAATGGCAAGAGATGGGTACTCTGTTCCTGTGTATACAGGTTCAGCCCCTTAACCATTACACATTCTTTTAAACAAGCCAGTATAGATTTTCCAAAATATTTCTTTAAAATAAGAAATCTGGTTTGTTATTGAACTATTACGATGTATTTCAGTTTACAATCATGTAAAAAGAAAGCGTGGTTATGTTTACAATCATGTAAAAAGAAAGTGTGGTTTTTAATGTTTGTCTTGTAAAATGTTTGATGTAACCATGGCGACCAATATGACACAATTCTAATACCTTACCTTACATTAATCCTAATCCAGTAAACCCTAACCTAATCCTAACTATACTAATCATGTGAGTAGCACCTTCACAATTTTCTTGGATTTGAAAGTATGAATCAATCAACAATATACTATACTAGATTCCAGTTGATAGTGGAATAGCCTCTACTTTTTTGTAGGTGGAGGTATGAATTGAGGGGTTTAGTATATAAAAACTTTAGTCTGTGTATTTGTGGTATGATGTGCGCTATAGCCATGATAGCCAACCCTGAGCGGTTGGGCCATTCACAGTCCCAATCAATAGGCAAAGCAAAAACTCTAGAATGTTCAAAGAAAGCACAAACTAAATCCAGGAATAGTTTCAGTGAAAGCAGGTGAAAGCTGATTTTATGAATAGTGAAGATAAACGTTCTGCATTGTAACACACAGGTGACTGAAGCCTTATAAAATTTATGATACGTTGTTGGTAGGC
>JAMKCH010084286.1:0-10643 GCA_023653785.1 Ophioderma brevispina | reverse complement strand
ACGCACAAAAACGTGCCCCCCCCTCAAACACTTAATAAAAAAACAAGTCGGTTTATTGTCGAACTAGCTTCTTAAAAAAGTCAAACACACAATGTAACTATAAAAGCCTTATTTATTTTATTGGTGTTTGTAATAAAATCTTTTCAAAAATAAATGATCACAGAAAACTGTATTGACAGCAGCTACTGTTTAAAACACATTTGAAACAGATTTCGGATAAACTCTTTTGCACAAAATCTGGCATATTGGGATAGAACCTTTGCACAAATTAATGGCACAAAATAACAACTGTTAAGCGTTAAATGTTGCTCTTGGGTCATGCCAGTCCGCGAAAGTCATTCATGTCAAGGTAAGTTCAAAACTTTTAAGAACAAGGCGAAACATCGGATTTTACGCGATGCGTAAAATATGTCCCCGCCGAATACCGCGATCACTAACATGCGATAAATGCAACTACAATGTATGTCTACAATATGAACCCCACCCGTTCCTCATCCAATTTCCCCCTCCCCCAACACCCGCCACACCCCCTCCCAAACCAACACCCCCCAAAAACGCCCCACCCCCCACCCCACCATCGACCCGAGCCCACCCCGCGACCGAGGAGAATAGGGGTGGGTGGGGCACGAGTCCCCCCCCTGGGAACAACTAAACAACCCCCGACTAGCCCCCCCCCCCGGATACCCAATCAGCAGGGGGGGGCCGTTCCTCCCCGTCCCTGAGCACAACCACAGCAAGGTGCCCCCCACTGAAGCCCCTCAATCCTCCTCACCACACCCCCAGCCCGTACCCCTCTCGCCCTACCCCGCGCGCCGGCCGCTGCCGGCCCGCCGTCCCCGTCCCGCTCGCGCCGCTGCCGTCGCCCGCGCCCCGTTGTTCCCCCGAGCACCGCCTTTCTCCGTTCAGTGTAACATACACTTTATTCATATTAATTAGATAATGGCAATCAAAGAATGCCCCTTTTAGTGGCCCACAAGCACCCTTTGACCAATTACTATTCCCACAAGATGTATGGTAGAGTGGGCCTTTCACACATCAAAGGAATTTTGTATACCCAATGTACCATTTTAGCAAATAACTACAAGCAATTTATGCCATATTTAATTAGCTCTTTGCCTCCTGAGCTACACGTATAATCACCCACTTTCAAGAATGCAAAGAAGAATGCTCATCAGATGATTCCTTTCATGCAGTGAAGGAATTTTGTGCAGTCCGATGCACAAACCGTTTCAAAAATTGAGCGATTATGCCGATTTGGTTGCATATTAATAACTTTCATTAGCTCTTTTGCATATGCTTAATTTGCCCAAATAAACGGCCCAAAATAAATCAATCAAGTTGAGAACTCTTTCCACCCCTCCTTCCACTTCCTTACCCTTTCCCACTCAATCACCCCTTTAATCTAACTCCATATAACGGTTTCTCTCCCTCCTTTTGCAGGAAAATTTTCTTAAAAAATTATGCAATTAGATACTTTAATTAGAATATTTCTAAACTGCCCACCAAATCTAATCAGGTCGCCGGAGAACTTTCACAACCAACAAAACCCGCTCTTTCCCACCATGTTACATACAAATTCAATCATCGTAGACCCTTATGGAACTCTCGGGGGTGCTTCGATAATTGTACGGCCAATACTACGGACCAAAATATTTACATTTTTCTGAGCGAATTGACCTTTCTTTTTTCCCCGTTGACCTTTCCTTTCCCCTATTCCCCTACCCCCTGAACATACCCAGGGAGGCCCTGGGGGAATGAAATTACATGGTTAGTAAGGGGGTTCCCCTCCCCTCCTACAATATACCTAATTTCGGCTACTCTAGCTCATCCAGAAAAAAAGATATGCCAAATGTTCCAGGTTAACATGTTTGTCAGCGGACATACGGACATACTACGGACGGACACACGGGCGGGCATACGGCGGAGCCCCTTTTATAGTCCCCTCCCTAACTTCGTTCGGCGGGACAATAAATGTATTAAATATTGACTTCTTGACTTGGCAGAGAATTATAATAATGTCCGTTGCCTGAGTTCTTCAATAAAGTTTTCCTTCAACATGATTCTCTTTTCGTTCTATCCTTTTTGAATTTAAAGAACTTGTCTTTCATTGTTATATCCAGGGGCGTATCCCAGAATGACATACCCCCGGTGGGCAAACTGGGGATGGACTTTGGGCGCCCCCTGTGGAAATTGAAAATGGCGCGCCTTCACACGTCTGTTTGGATATGCAATAACAGATATAGTTTTTTTTTTCGCGAGCGAGCGTCGCGAGCGGAAAATTGTTGAAATTGTGTCGGCAAATGGACTTTTTTGTTCTGGGAACGCCCTGCAAGTGATAAATAACAGTGTCCACTTCCGAAACAACTAGCTTTAATTAAATCAACAACTACGCCAACTTAAACGTACTTAACGAACGACTTAACGGGCCAAAAAAAAGGCTGAGAACGTGTTCGGACGTAGATTTAGTTGTTCATGAATGAATGCAGCTGCATTCTCGTTGATTTTGCGTTAGCTCATCTTTGAGACTCAATTTGAGTTTTTTTTCTAATAATAATATCAGTTTTGATTTTTCCTTTATATGGGGAGCCCTTTCTTGACTTTTTTTTTCGTACCTTTTTATCTCTATATTCCTCTATTTGAGCTTTCCCCCCCCCTTCATGGGCTTAGGAAGCGGGGGGGGGGGGGTGGGTCTTGGGGGGCTGGCACCCCCAATAATTTTGGTGGGGGGGGGGGCTCAAATACCCTTGAGCCTCCCCAATAACTAAAACCACTTTTACCACTAACAAAAAACATTAAATTATAGAGGCTTTCCTTTCCCTTCCTCCCCCTCCCCCAGTGGCAGTGCCAGCTTCTTTTTCTGGCGGGAAAGCCAGGGGAAAAGTGATTTTTTTGGGGAAAATCTTCCAAAGTTTTTGAGATTTTAAACAAATTTTGGGAAAAAAACAGAAAATTAAAAAAGACCCTTATTTTTTAACTAAATTTGGTGATTTTTGGCCCCGAAAATCGCTGATTTTTCGAAAGATTCCTGTCATTTTTTCTTCTGGTCGGGGTATGGGACTGGTACAAAACAAGACAAAAATGGAAATCTCCCCCCCCCCCCCTTCACTGGCACCCACCACTGCCACCCCCACCTCCGCCGCCCCGATCCCGGTGTGTCCCCCCCACATCCTGAAAATCTTCCTAATCCAATGCACTTTTGCAAACCCCTTATAAATTATAATTGTGGGACAACACCTCTTCCATTTCCTTTCCTTTCCTTCTTTTCCTTTTTCTCTTTTTGACACCTTTTTATTTCTATATCCCCCCTTTTTGCCTTGCAGTTTCCATTCAGTTGCGTTTTCCGTTCGTCTCACTTTCTTCCCGGGCGCCCTCCGTCCCGTCGCGCCCTTTTTCCTATTTTTCAAATTCAACCCTTTTTTCCTTTTCTTTTCTGTTTGACGCCCCTTATTATTCCCCGTTAAAGAGACACTGGCACATTTGAAAAATAGAGTGCGCCCTCAAAAGGATTTTTCAAATCGATATTTTTGCATGGTTGTCAGCTCTTTTATATCCCAACCGCCCCACCCCCGAAATGATTAGACCAATCAGCTTCCTATAGGTAACAGTAAACGATTTTATAAATTTACCGTCGCGGGCGACGCGTACTTCCTCAGGCATACACGAAAATTGGCGTTTAAACACAAGAACACGCAACCGTCCGTATGCATGTTTCCCCACGCTATGTACACTGTATGACCGGTCTATAACCTTTTGTGGTTTTAATATCAGTGAGTCGAGCTCAAAATATCCCCGGGGGGGGGGGGGGGTTTTCTCAGGGTTTGTTGGGTACCCCATGCTCGTTCCAGGGGTTCTGAAGGTTACCCCTAACGCGGACCATTTTCAGTGAAACTATAAAACCTCCCTAACGGGTACCAGTTTTTTGGCGAGTCTTTTAGTGAAAATCTACAAACCCCTAACGGGACCAATTTTGCAGTGAAGTCTTTATAAATACCCTTGCTGGACCTGTTCTAAATACGCGGGTTGAATAAAAGATATACCTTAAATATCTAATATACAAGAAAAATGACACTTGTGCTCTGCAAGAAAAATTAAACCTCCAGGGTTTTTTGCTGCATATGTTTAGGTTAATTTTTTTCCTATTTGTATCATTGAACCAGTCACAACACAAAACTGAATTTTTGATAAACCCCTCGCGGGCCTCAGAACTTGATTTGTGGAATTTGGGGGGAACCCCTAGGGACCCCTGCGGTCGTCCGCATTTGCAGCTATCCCTCTTTTTTTTTGGAAGAGCATGGGTACCACCCGACCAAAATCCCAAGACCCCCCCCCCCGGGAAAATCTCATGCAATAATTCATGCCCTATCCCTTCGATCAGCACTCGCCCTGAGCCAGCCCCACCCCAGACCCACGAGAGGCAACTTTGAAATTCAGGACCACAGGGCCGCCCGGGTGTTTTATATAATTTAGATTAATACCGTGCTTTCGTGCAACATACATTTTGTGACGCGACTCGAACTTCAGAGGGGGGGGAGCAGGAAGTTTTAGGCCGGGTCAAGTTTGGTTTTTTTCTTTTTTTTTTTTTTTCTGTTCTCGCCCCTTTGGCGGCAATTTTTTTTTACAACCTTCCCTTTTTTCTTCACTCAGATAATTGTGGTTTTATGCCATTTTTTTTGTTTTTGTACTCATCAAGTGCGTTCAAGCAAGTTTTTTTTTTTTTTGCTCACCGATGGCGTAACCAAGCGGGGTGGGGGGGGGGGCAACAGACCCTTTCCCCCCCTTCCGCCCCCCCCAAATGACCTGACTGTTTTGTACAGTGTCTATGGAGACAAGGACCCCAATTTGCCCCCTCAAAAAAAGCCTGGGCACCCCTTCAGCCCCCTTCAGGATCCCCCCCCCCATTTGCAAAGGTCTGGTTTACGCCACTGTTGCCTCACATAGTGAGTCAGTTTTTTTTTTTCAAAAAAAACTTCCCCTGCTCCCCCTTGAAAGTCTATATGTGCGTCCCTACACTGGCCTCGGGTGGTGCGGGTTGGAGGGACTGCCGACCTGTAAAACATATTCATGTAATATACCATTTGTTGATTAAAAGCTTTGGAAACTTAAAGTTGGCCTAACAGATTACCTCTGGATGTCTTTATCCTCATAGCATGTCCACTCTGTTTTGGGGTATTTATTTTTATGTGTAAAATATATTTCTGTTCTTCCAATGGCCTAGACTATCATTGAGAGCCAATTGCGACATTTCAATATTTGTGAAAAGTGGCCAGTGCCGGCTTTAAAGCATATTTGGCACATTTTTTTGAACAGTGAACACACGCGCCCCCAATTTTTCAAAATTTTGATATTTTTGGCACAGGACGTTTCGTTGGGTATTGTCTAGGAAACTATAACCTGAACAGAATAAGCTAAAAATTGCTTATTTCTCACAACACTAATCGCATTTTGGTAATTAGAATTGGGATCCCGAATTGGACTTAACGGCGAGAGCTGGAAATGCTCGTTTATGTCCGTCCCATGATGAAATAGTACGCATTCTAGAAAATAACCCTAAAACTTGACTTGGTTGCGCGATAATTAAAACAACAGGCCGCGGATCCAGGGAGGGGGCGCCGCCCCCGCCACCCCCGTTAATTTCTGCAAAATCTTACAAAATCAACCCATTTTGGAAGCTTTTGGACAAGTTTAATCACAGCCTTTCTACAGGCCCCCCCGGTATTTTGACGTTTTTAAAATCCTTGGTCCGCCACGACAACTAAGGATGTCGTAGACACTTATGGCGCTATTTTCCCGGCTATTTCACATTGGAGTGCCTTTCCATCCGCCGTTTGATTATTATCAAAGTGATCCCCGATAATAATTAGTCTAGTCACAACACAATTCCTTCGTTTGGTGACACATAGACATTTCCCAGCTTAACACAGTCACAGGTATAAGTTTTACTAGCCGTTACCAATGCAAACGGTGCTAAAAATCTCCAAATTTTCGAAAAAATTGGGGGCCCGCCCTTCAAAAAATGTGCTAATATTGCTTTAAAACACCTCCTATTCCTTGCTATTCTTTGCGTCCGTTTCCTTAACATGTTAAAACCCTTTTGTTTGTTTTTTTTTAAAAGTTCTTGACGGCCCCTTTCTTTGTCGTTAGGCTCCAATGTTTTTGTTATTTTAGCGCCCCTTTATTTCCTTTAAAAAATTTTCCTCAACCGTTTTAAGCTTTTACTTTTGACGCCCCCTATTTTTTCTACTTCCTCTTTTCTTTCCTTCCACCTTCCTTTGTTTCTTTATGGCGCCGTTTCCTTTCTCTCCGTTTTTTTTTTTTGCCTGCACCTTATCACACAACCCCCTTCGTTTCTCTATTTACATGTACTTTGCTTTTCTTAGACTATAAGTGCTTTTTCTGGCGCCCTTTCCTTTACTATTTTATACGTTCTCTTTTCCTCATTTGCACATTGTGTATTTCGGATTTCCCCTTTTATAATCCCGATTTTCGCGCCCTAAGTTTTTGGCGCTTCTTTAGCTTTCCTTCCCTTCTACTTCCATACTTTGTATTTCCCCCTTCCCCCAGTTTCAATTCCCTTTCTTCCCTCTTCTTTCTTCTTTTCTCTTTCTTCCCCTTCTATCTTCTAATCTTTCTTTCTTCTTTGTCTCCACGTTTTCCTTTCACTTTCCTTTCCTTTCTCCCTTTTTTGTCTTTTTAAATATTTTGATATTTTCCTCTTTTTCTTTCCTTGGTCCTGACATATGGTCTGGGAGCATAAATAATCTGGAAAATATTCTAAAAGTCGAATATGCCTGCTCCAGGAGCATATTCGAACCTATCTATGCTGAATCACTCTATCCTGAGGCATGTTTGAATACGCAAATGGTCCAGGAGCATAATGGCAAGCAATATGCTCCGGAGCAGTCGAGAAATATTCCTAATCAAATACCTGTCCAGGACCATATTTGCCATGCTCCTTGACTCATTTGCGTATTCAAATAGCCTCAGATAATATTCAGGCATAATTATTCAAATAGGCTCCTGGAGCATATTTGACTTAAATTATTTTTCCAGATTATTTATGCTCAGGACCTAGTGCTCCGGACCAATATGCTCCAGAACCATATGCTCAGGACCACTATATGCCTTTTATTTCATTTCACTTTGGAAGGCCGTTTCCAGCAAGCCGTTTAAAGTATTTATCCGTGGATCCGCCGATAATAATTAATTCAGCGCACAAATTCCTTCGTTTTTTGTGACAAAACATGAACTTTCGAGCTTAACCTTCACAGGTATATTTTACCCTAGCCAGTTAATTTACCCCCTCCCCAAAATTTAAAAAAAATCCCCTCCAAATTTTTGAAAACTTGGGGGTGCCCCTTCAAAAAAAAAAAAAATGTGCTACTATTGCTATTTAATGGTTGATACCAGATAGGTAACCATTTGGGGGGGGGTAAGGGTGGGTTGGTCCGTCTCCCACAACGCTTTTCCCCCCCACCCCTTTCATTCCCCCCCCTGTTATGGTACCTTCTTGGGCCACCAACCAGATTTTAGCATTTTCAGATGTTTATGAGTAATTACGATTATTTTATCTTATCATGCCCAAATCATCACCACACCCCGATCAACCTTTCTCCATAAACATTTAAAACCATGAAAATGTACAAATTTCTCCTTCTGTGCAATACCGTGTATATTAGGTCTTCTTGAATGAATCAAAGCCTAAAACACACATACTTACACACCTATATATAAATTGACTTCTTTTATTTTTTGATTTTACGCACCTCATTTTACAAAAACTAGTGTTCATGAGACCGAAATTGCAGAAATACTTTCACAAACATCATTGTAATATATAAGCTTACCAATACTATATTATGACTTTTTCAAATGATATAGAACGCATGAGCCAGATAAAAAAAAATAGAATTTGGCAAAAAAGTCGCATTTTTTACATCAAAATATCCAGATAGCAAAATGTTTGAAAGATACCAAGGCAAAATATTTAAGCAGACTTGTTCCATGTACAAACTCAGCTAATTAAGGATCAATAAAGCAAGACTTGTTCATGTACAACTCAGCTAATTAAGGATCAATTAAAGCAACTTTGTTCATGTTACAACCTCAGCTATTAAGGATCAAATTAAGATCTAGGAACAGCTCAAGAATATTTGCTTTTGCTTCCTTGAAATTGGTCACTGGACCATGCAAGATGGTTTATTCAGTTGTTCTTGTGGGCACCTCCCCTATCAAGCATTTTCGGGAATGTCATTCCCCAATTCCCCACTCTTTTCCAGGCATGTTTATGGTCTTGAAATCAAGACATAAACACATGATTCTCATAGCCATGCACTACAAAATCTATCAAATAATGCCGTCATTTGCCTCTAATTGTTCATAACGTCAAACATAGAATGATCTTAGGATCTAAATATTTCATTTTCTATAGTAACTTTTCCTGCATAGAAGTTCCCTTTGAAGTAGGAGGGGCTTTTGGCCGAGAAAACTTTTTGCCGTCAAAGGTGTCAGGTTTGTCCACGCTTGTGGCACTAGCATAATTAAAGAGATAATAGTACTACAATCTTTGAACCTGTTTGTAATCAAATTAATTAACTAACGTTGCGATCTCACGGTGGCCTAATCGCGGATTTTGTGTGGACAGACGATCCGGGCCTTGCAAGGAATTAAACACAGTCATCTCTTTCACCCATTACGGCATTTACTGATTAGCCATGCAGTCTGAGCTAGACATAATCATTAACGACGTGTGTGTTGTGTTGTGGGGGTGGGGGGGGGTGTCAAAGACAGTAACACTAATGGGCAATACAACATTAGACCATTCCACAAAATGATCTAGAATTAGGGTCGAAACATATTTTCTATTTGGTAGGCAAAGAAATCAATTTGAAAGTGGCATCCCCCCCCTCATGTACAAAAAACCTACATTTGGTATTAACAGTTGTTATGTAGGGTTTACGTAGAATTAGGGTGCAGACTTATACCTTTCTTGAATGCCAATATTAATCATGTTTAATATGCAGAGGCATAACTCGGTCCCTTACCAATAATACAGCGCGGGATGGATACATGACCATGCATGACTGACGAAAGCCCACTGATTATATAAAAGGGTTCAACCCTTGTTTTTTAGTTGGTTAGTCACATCATATGAAATATGTTAAAAGAAATTAGTACATCTCATGAATATTCATGACATAATCATGAACACTTTCATTGCTGATTCCTATTAAACGGACGTGATAGCTCTTTCCTAGTGAATAGATTGAAAACTGTTTCCCTACCACCTCGTCCCCAAAGTCACAGTGAGGTTAATAAACAAATACTACATGGTTTATAATCGGGAAATAGGGCACACTAGTTTCCCTTGGTACGGCTACGGGCCTTCACCCCTCCCCCTTCGGTTTTTGTGGGGTGATAGGCCGTAGCCAGTACCTCCCTCGTGAAAATAGTGTGCCCTGTTTCCCCGTTACCATGTAGTATTTCGTATAATATTGATGATTGCTGATTTTAATATTTTATTTAAGTTTTTTCTCCTTGAAGGCCTGGTTCAACTTCGATTTAGACAATTACCGAAGCGTGAAAGTATGAACGAGGTATAGTTTTTGCACCAACCATGCTCCAGGATCAGGCACCCTCATAACCTACAATACTAAATTACGCTTTAAAATCGTTATATTGCTGTTTCCATGGGGGGGGGGGGGGAGGATGGGGCACTGGGAAGGATAAGTTAGTCTTAAAGGAAATAAAGTGCAATTTTAGTTTACGCACTTGATGTCTGTGCATAAATCCATGATGGGGGCATGGGGTTTGGGAAAGGTAAGCTTAGTTTCTTTACGGAATAATGCGCATACTAATTACGCTTCAAAACGTTATAGTGTCTGGTCATGGGGCGGTGGGGGGGGCATGGGGGCTGGGAAAGATAAGGTAGTTTCTTAAACGGAACTAAAGTGAAAACTACGCTTTGTAACAAAAACTCCCTGGATTTTCCGTATGAACCGATCCTGTAAATTGTTACAAAAGGATAGCTTAGAGTTTTTCTTTCCATTGGTACCAAAATAAGTACGAATATACCCCTCATTATGACTTCACCATGACGTAATATGTTGAGGAAGACCGAAAATACTGATATAGGGTGGAATGGATATTTTTGAAATGTTAGCGACTCAAAACACCCTATTTATAGCTCTAAAATGCTTGTTATTATACTGAACTAGTCATTTCCCATCAAAGTAGAGTCAAAAACGCATGGAAAAACGATTTTACTACCTGTTTGGCTAAAAATTGAATTTTCACTGTGTGTGTCTATGGAAATGCCAGTTTTGCTGACATCTGCGAACTTATGACGTCATTTGTGACGTATGCTAGGCATCCGTTGGTACTCATTTTGGTATCAATGGAAGAGGAGGACAATAGCTATCAATGTGGCTGTGATGTTCCTGTGTGTGTTAGGCATGTGGTAATTTGCTTACGAAGTGGGAGGGGTGGTTACACCCCCACCCCCTATCAAGCACTTTGGGATCACCCCAATATATCTGCCCTATACGGTGGATGGTTGGTTCAGAGGTTAAAAGGGCGAACATGTCAATTGACAATTACATTAAATAATTGGCACCAAAAAGGGTTTTTAGGCAAGCCGGGAAAAA